>OY282452.1:29379114-29554114 GCA_958295655.1 Palloptera scutellata | reverse complement strand
AAACAAAAGAACAGAGAGAAAGATAAAAGGTAGAAGGTAAGTGGAACAGAATAGAAGAGGGAGAGTGGGGTAGAGATACAGAATGGAAGAGGAAAGATACTGAAAGCAAGATTGACAGAAAGGAGGGAAACGGCAAGCATAACAGAAGGCGTATAAAAGAGAAGAAGTACAAACACAAGGAGACTGAAGAAATTCGCCCAGAGAGAGAGAGAGAGTTGAAATGGAAAAGGGAAAGAAATATAGACGGAAAGAGAAAGAGACTCATACTGGTTCCCTAAATGCAAATAATCTGGTAAAAAGTAAAATGAACTATTTTTTAAGTAACTTTTTATTGGAATTGATCTTTTGCTGGAATCGATAATGCAGTGTTCGGTTAGCCTATTTTCACTTGTTGAAACATTACGATATGCCGTCATAGTTCGAGACTCAAGAGAAATGCATGTGCACGAGGAAAAGTGAGCAATTTTGATTTCCAAATATGAAGTCAACTCATAAAGGTATCATTAAAATATTTTTTACATTTAGCGATAAAAGATTAACAAGCTTTGCAATGATATAATAGGAATTAGGAAAAAAAAATGCCAGCTAATTTGCATTACGACATTACATTTGCTCCACCTTGTATAAATCATTCTTTTTCAATTAACGTTTCTAATTGAAGAAATATTTCTCAAGAAGTTTCATCCAATGAATTAATCTAACCCTCAAACTGAAAGATATGATAAGAAGCTAAAATTAGGGCCGAAATGATGTTTTTTTCAATGGATAAAATTTTCACTTTCTGTGGACATTGGTATTTTATCTCCTCATACGAAATGTCATATTTTTTTGAAATCTGATAAGCTTTTGCTTTCCTATTTCCTTAAATATAGTCCTTTTGATTCCAGATTTATAGCAGAGACCACAAAAAAAACTATAAACTTTGGTATAAAAACAGTAGAATTTTGTAAGTTTTCCTCTTTCATTCTGTATCTTTTCACCACTTCCTTTCTGTTCTTCTTCCCTTCTGCCTTTTATCTTTTCTGTCTGTTCTTTTTTTTTCTTTTCTGCCCCGCTCTCTTTCAGTCTCTCTACCTTTCTGTCTCTTTCCGTTGTATCTTTCTTTCCGAAGAAAAAACGATAGATCCCACATAAAAGATGAAAATTCGTATTTAGAGATAAGTAGTTTTTTTCCAAAAGGCCACAAATATGTAATTTTGCTTCTTTTTTCAGAGAAAGTTTAATTTACTAACTCGCACTTAAAATTTAAAAAAAAAAAACTCTAGTTGATGTTGAAATACTTAAAATACTTGTTGCAGCTAATGGCCCGAGAGTTTTCATACTATAAACAATTGATAAACCTGGCCACCTTGAACCCAATTCGTCATACATACACACATATTGGTAAATGTTCTCTTACTTTGACCACAAAAAAACAAAACAGAAAACTCTCTCATTGCCACTTGTTGACTTAATTTCGTGCTAATTGCTTTGTTACTTTTTCTTAGCTCTCAACACAAGCACACACATACAAACGAGCAAACGCCTTCAGCTGACGCCTCCTCAGCACTAACACTAATACCTTACTCTCCACCTATGTGTGTGCGCCATCATCAACTGAGAGCTGTCACATTTTGACATTTTAGATGTTAACACCTTGAGGTTTTTTTCTCTTCTCTTTGTTGGTGTAGTTGTTGGTGTGGTGTGTGTCCACTACAAATTTCTTTTGTTTAGATTTTATTTTAACTTTGGTGTGTTTTTTGTTTTTTTTTGTGTGGCTTTTGTTGATATTTGTTTTAAGTATTAGTGTTGGTTGTTGCTGATGTTGTTTCAGTTACCTACATATAGGTACACATATTAGCTATGTACAAAAGGAAAGCACATTGCTTTAGTCATCATGCTGTTTAATGATGAGTCACGCAATCACTTCAACTAACTTTTGTGAGTGAACAAAAATAAGTATTTTCATTTGCATTATTATTGTGGTTCTAGTTGCTGCTGTTGTTGTTGTGCTGTGGCTGTTGTCTTAATGAGGAGTTTGTTGTTGCTGTTAGAATCGTTAGTTAGTTAGTTTGCTTTCCGTTTTAACTTTCAGTACAACGATTAAAGAATTAAGTAAGTTGGAACTGGTAGGCAACATTACCTTCTTTTTTATTTTATGGAAAATGCAATTAAAGCGTTTTCTGTTAGCCTTTAATTAGCCAGGGAAAAGAAGGAAAACATTTCAAACTATTTATTTTTCGCTATGTTTTTTGAGACCAACAAACACGCAAATGCTATTCTTATCTAAATTGAAATCGTTTACTGCGATTAAACTAAACAAATTACAAATATGCAAACTACATTAACGGCAAGCGAACATTACGCATCGTTGTTAATTAGTGCTTCCTTCCCAGCCACTAACCCGTCACTCTCACTTTTCTCCCTAACGCTGTGGCGTCACGGCCACACCTTTACTCAACCGAAATGAAATGGAGTAAAGTACCAAACTACCGAGTCTAAGTCTAAGGAATAATAACAATATTAATTTACATATCACCATATCGGGAGTCATAAACACTTGCGTTCAAATGAGGTGTTTATTATTAAATATGCAAATAATATCCCAAGATAATGACAACGCAGTTAACGCCAACAACCCCACGTCAACCCACGCCAACGCAAGCGCCAAAGGTTTAAGTAGCAGCTGCAAAAAGAGTTGAGCGTGTTTGCAATTTTTGCCTAGCGTAATTTATTTATTATAATACACAAAGTAAAAGTTTCTAAATGCACGAGTGTGCGTTAAATTTCACATCTGTCCATTTTTCTCTCCCATGTACGAACGCAAACCTTAATTAATTTATTTTGCTGTTGCATACTTATAGGCGTGTGGAAAATTGTTGCGCCCGCGTATTCCCGAATGCTTGTTGCACGTTTTCCATTTTCTATTTTCTCTTCTCATTACATTTACGCTTCTTGCTAATGACAAAAGTTTAATGCCCTAAAGCAGCCGGAGCAGCAACAGCAAAATAACAACAGCCCAGGCACAGTGGTTCTTGTAGATAGCGCAGCAGCCACCGCAATTAAGAGAAGAAATAATAATGCGAATTAAAAACATCTCTCTTTCTCTCTTTACTCTGCTCTATCTATGTATACTGTACACTCTAGACCTTTATTCTCTCTAGCCTAGTCCAAAGCCCTTGCCACAATTTTTGTTTCCCTATACACATCTACAAATTAATGAGAAACTTAGTTTGTTATGGTACTTACTTTGTTTTTGCGTGTGGGCGTGAGTTTATTGTATCTATGCTTTGAAAGTAGCCTCGAACCATATGCGAGTGTACAAAAACAACTAAAGCAATCACTAAAACAAAAAAGTGAAATTAATTGAAACTTTGTTAAATATAGATGGACTATTTGGGGTGTTGTTGTTCTAGTTACAGCCATAGCTGTGGCCGTAGGCGGATTTATGTGGAGGTAGTAAAAACGAGGAAGAGGAGGCGGAGAAGTGCGACGAGGTTAATATAAACTTCTTACTCGTAACTTTCGGTTTTCGTACGTAAAGTCTTTCTCTCTCTAATTGCTCTTGCACACATACGAGGTATGATCAAAAAATAACCGTTATTTTTTTAAAAAAGTATTTTTTATTCATCAATAACTATCTTGTCCCCTTCAAAGTAATCCCCCTCAGATATAATAAACTTATGCCAGCGTTTTTTCCAATCCTCGAAACACTTCTGAAACGCGCTTTTTGGTATCGCCAACAGCTCCTGTTTCGATTTTTCTTTTATCTCCTCAATCGTAGCAAAACGCTTTCCTTTCATCGGTGTCTTCAGTTTTGGGAAGAGGAAAAAGTCAGTGGGGGCCAAGTCCGGTGAATACGGTGGTTCAGGCATGATAACGGTTTTGTTTTTGGCCAAAAACTTACGCACTAGCGACGTTGAGCAACGTTGTTGCTCAATTGCCGCACGTAACATCCGTAAAAATTGCTTGGCATGAGCCGAACGATATGCCAACATCATCAGCAACCTCTCTGATAGTGATTCAACGATTATCCAAAATCATTTTCTTCACTGCGTCAATGTTTTCATCGGTTGTTGACGTGCTCGGGCGACCAGCACGAGCATCGTCATTGACATCTTCTCGGCCTTCCTTAAACCGGTTATACCACAATTGAACTTGTGTTCTGCTCATAGTAGACTCGCCAAAGGCCAAAGGCCACAGTCAACATTTCAAATGTCCTTGCGCATTTAATTTCATTTTTTACACAAAACTGAATACAGTTTCTTTGATCCATTTTTTGGAATAGTAAAAAATCGAAGAGCACACCAAAACACGACTAACCTTTTTATCTGTCAAAAACAAACTGAAAATCCAAAATGGTTGGTTTTGCTAACATATATAACAGACATGTGTACCAACATAACAGAAAAAAAATTCGAAAATCGAACATACGTAACTCACGAAATTTGAAAATAACGGTTATTTTTTTATCACACCTCGTATGTTAACAACGGTTTGGAACACCCCTAAGTATATGAAATACATTGAACGAGTAGGACACTCCTTACTCTCTTTGCCTGTCTCTGCTCTATCCTTACTTATAAGACTCGATCGATTTCAGAATTTTTTTTTTTTTTTTTAAGTTTTTTCACTTTTTTTTAACGCACCAACGCGCATTTTTCGTTTTATAAAATATTTACTAACATTTATGAATAATTTTACTTAAGTTCAAATTGAAACTAAAAATGTGATCCTTCGCTTAAAAGAAAACCTGGTACACAAAATTTCCAGAATCCATACAGTACAAGGAAAAATTCAACTACTCACAGATTTGACTAACATTTACCTCGGGCCCTCAGAAAAATGTTGAGATAAGACTAATCCCAAAAATGTATTTCTTGGCCCCATATTCGCTGGCATATAAAATTTCAGTCGGCCAGTAAAATAGGACAGACCTCTTGTATTTACTTATTTTTCCCAAAACAGCGATGTCGTGATGGGAATTACAAAACTTTCCTGTATGTTGATCCACGTCAATGAATGCAGTTACATGGCGTTCTTGTGAATGTTCTCAATATGCAACAACAACTACAATGTCTGTGGTAACATCGGAAAGCAACATAAATAGACTTAAGCAAACTGGTTTGAATTTTGAAATAGTTTTTTTTTGCTAGTAGAAATTTCGATGCTGAGCACGAGCACGAATCTGAAGGCCGAGTTTCTGCATCACCCATAGTTTTCGAGAAATTTCAGATAACAAAAATTGACAAAAGCCCATGTTAATAGAACTTAAAAACACTGTTGCTACTTTGTGAAGTGTTTTCTCGATATTTTGTGTATTATGAGACTATGCGTTAAGATATTAGCTACAACTATGCTGAAGACAGTAAATAGAAATTCCTTACCGTTTATAAGTTTTAGGCCAAAAACCGAGAAAAGTTCCACTTTATTCGACTCTAGAAATAAAAACATCCTCCATATTTGAATTTCGGATTCGTTTTCAACATCGAAAAATCTATAAGGAGCAACCTACGGGGTCTAAATTATAATAAAGTTATGTTTTTTTTGTACTATGTTATTTCTTTTTGTTCTCCAACAAATGAGTCAAGGGAAATTTTTTTTAAATTAAAAATATTCCCAAAAAACAATCGTTTAATTTATGTATTTAAAAATCTTTAAATGGAAGAATTGTTGTTTGTTGATTTAATAGATAAATTTTCAGAAAGTGCGTTAAATTCACTAAATTTTCATAATAATTTCTTAGCAAGTAAATCTTCTTCGCTTAGGAAATACTATTCCTATTCCTATTCCTAATCCTATCCTATTTTTTCTTCTTTATTTAATTTTATTTTTAATTTTTTAATTTGTATTTTTAATATTTTGTATTTTCACGAAATGCACTGATTTTCTTATATCCAACATAAGTATTTGTGTGTATAAATGTTTGTTGCTTTCAATTTCTGAAAAAAGCGATGAAGCGCTTTAAATGATTTACCCACAAGAAAAATCACTTCAATACGAAATACGAAAAATCACTTTTTTGAGCATACAAGCTCTTGCTCCTTACACTACCTCGTCCCTCACTATACATCTCCACCCATTTAACTTTTCTCGCTTTAAATATAATTTAAATAAATTTATCCTTCTTCATAATTCCCTTGAAATTTATCCAAATAACATTTCTATAAATATTTTCCACAATAAATATTGAGAAATATCATTCAACTTTAATAAAATAATTGGTAAAATACGTACATTTTCAAGTATGTATTGTTATTAAAATACAAAATTTATGTGCCTTTGGAAAAAGTATGTATGTAAGTATGTATGTATGCATGCATGGAAAATGTATTCGCAACCACTTAAAAATTCATTGCATACATATAGGCGAACGTCGACCAAGCCCTTGTGTGTTCCTGAAGAGCGCTGTCATTTGTGGAGCATGCAAAATATGTAATTTGATCAATATACAAAACAATAAGCTGCAATTATGTTGATGATGACATGCGTTGCACACACAACAGCAGCAGCGGGAGCAGAAGTAGCCACAAAAGCAAATGCCGACGCACAAGAGGAGAAACAGCAGCTATAATATTTTCAACTTGAAATTTGTTGAAATTTATATTTATTCATATGTAATATATGCACTCACTCACACACATACACACACACACACACACACACACACACACACACACACACACACACACAAGCAAAGTCACACAAATACATATGCATATGAGTGGTAGCGCAAATAAACCGCAACAAATTGCAGCAACGCATTACAAATGCAATGAAATTTCATGTGTTCCTGTATATGTTTGTGAGTGTGTGTGTGTCTGTGTGTGTGTGTGTGTGTGCATTAATATTGCATTGTAATTTGACTTTTTAACATGCATTTGCACAATTGCATGCATACATACTGACATAGATATCAATTTGGTGAATTTCAATGAAAAATGCTACAAAAAACAACAACTACTCTTACGAGCAAATAAATTAATGACAATAAAACTCAGAATGTGAAAATGCGCGGTGCTCGATGCTCGGCGACGCTGTAATTATGTAAAATAGTGACAGTAGCAGCACAGCAAACATACGCGTAGCGTTGCATTTCATTGCATTTGACGTGTACACATACACACAAGCACTTGAATGTATACAATATCATTTATCTGTGTGTTTGAGTGTGTGCTTGCATTGATAAAATGTCAAATAATGCAATATTTCGCATCCTCTGCAACGTGAATATTATAAATTTTTACTGCAACGAGAGAGAAGGGGAGTGAGTGCGAGCTAGAGAGCGAGAGAGGAGCAGCAGGCAGCAACAAAATCGCTGTTGACATTTAATTCAAATTCAATATGGCTGCCAACAGCAATAGTGACATTTTATACACGATGCAGTGCACTGCACTGAACAGTTCAGTTCAGTATATTACATATGTGTGTGTGTGTGTGTTTTGCTTGTGTTTGTATTTGTATGTGGCATTATAATTTATAATATTTGTGTTCATTCGCTCATGGTGTAGGGAAATTGTTATGTTGGTCACAGGACGTCCGCTCAACTTCCAATTGCACACACACGAACACTTTGCTCTCTATGCATTTAACCCTAGAGGACTGGAAATTATTTTAAAATTAAATTTATTGTTGTCAATTTGTTTTGGGATCAGATACATACACATACACATACAGAAAAAAACCCAATGCCATTGGCCGGTTAGGCGACAAACTATTGTTGCCTTGTCACATTCGTTAGTTATTTTTGCAAATTTTCAGGTTCACTGAATATTTCCGAACGAATTTGTACTTGTTATTGTTCGGTTTTTGCATTGATTTGTGTACATTTATTATATAGTCGAATATTATAAGTAAGTAAATAAATTAGGTTCATTAAAGCTTGATATATGAGATACCAAAAAAACAGCTCAGTTCTTTATGTATAGAACTCAGATAGTTAGAAAAAGAGTTGTGCTTTGTATAAGTATAATTTTGTTGGATTAATCTTCAGCATTTAAAACGAACATTTACACCTCATATTTATAAATATGCTTTTATTAGCTGCGTTTTATTTGCCAACTCATTTAACATTAGCGAATAAAACGATCAAGTTGTTAACTCCCTTTTTCGTTGTTTTGCCATTCGCAATTATTTCTTTTTTAATTATAATCAACACACAGGGGGTACCCCTATAAATGCAGAGCATTGTGTTGATTGGAAGGAAGATTGATAGGTGTGAGGAAAAAGGAGGGAGAAGTGTTTATGAACGTTTGCTTTAAACTTGCAAGGGTCATAATAATTGGTAAAAATTGTTGCAGCTTGTTCCAAATACACGCGGTACGATAGATGAACGAACTTGCTCTGTAATGCGTAGTGCGTTGGAACATCGTGTCTGTGTGGAAGGCGTGAGTTCCGTTTGCTGACCGTGTAGTTCTGTTGAACACACGAACTGGCGGCATCAGTTTCCGCATCTCAGAAGAACAACTAACGTGAAAGTAACGGTAGAACAGTGAGACTCAAGCCACGTTTCGACGATGTTCCAAGGAGTCAGTAGAGCTGGAAACTCTACTGTCTCCTATTAGCTTTATCGCTCGATGTTGGATACGGTCCACGAGCTACAGTTGCGTTCGTGAAGCTCAAGACCATAGGTGCGAATTAAACTCCAATTTAGGACGAATATAGGTGGTGTAGATCATGCGGAGATCAGTCGAAGTAAAATATTTTTTACACCTCCTAAGAAAGCCGAGACACTTGGCTGCTTCTTTCGACACGTCAAGAATGTGTTTATTCGAAAGAACATCACATTGGAAGGACATGCCCAGAACATCAAGAGTCGCTGCCTCCGCAATACCTACCCCACTCATATCTAGGGGGCTAACGGGGGGTTGGGATATTCGTTTGTGAGATAACAGACAACATTGGGTCTTACGCGCATTGAACTCACTCGTAAGACCCCACTCGGAGATTGACTGGAGATCTTTATTGAGTGAGTCATTGATAACGTGTCTTTTCTTCTCAATCTCTAAAGAGTTAGGGCGTTTTGAACAGGCATTAGAATGAGAAATGGTGCTGTCATCTGCAAACGAGTAAATAAGTAAATAGGATTTTTCGTTAATGACAGAAGGTAATTAATGAAGATAAGGAAAAATGTAGGGGAGAGGACCGAACCCTGCGGCACTTCAGCATTAATGGCACGATCTTCCGAAACAATACCGTCTATCACAACACGGATAGAGCGGCCGCTTAGAAAGCTCGTGATCCATCGTGTGAAGTTACTCCCGACCCCATGCGCAATTAGTTTTGACTCCAGTGATTTATGCCACACTCTGTCAAACGCCTTTGAAATATCCAGAGCAACCGCCTTGCTCTCATCGAAGCAATGGACACTATGGTACCAGTGCTCAGTGAGGACCGCCATGAGATCGCCCGTAGAACGATTTCGACGGAAAACGTATTGGCGGTCATTAAGCAATTCGTTTTGCTCAAGATATTTCATCAAGTAGAAGTTAACTAGAGTTTCTATGACTTTGGATAGCGTAGAACAGATTGCGATGGGGCGATAGTTCGCAGGGTCTGTAGTCTTACCCTTGTTAGGAACTGGTTGGACATTGGCAACTTTTCAACAAGTCGGAAATACACCAGTTGTATATGAAATGTTGAAAAGGTTGCGAAACAGTCGCGCCAGCGTTGTCGCATTAGCTCCCAATACGTGGGCTGGAATGTCATCGGGTCCCGAAATGTACTCAATAGCAGATAAAAGCTGGAGGAGGTGATTTTCTAGAACATAAGCACATTCATTTCTCTTCTTTATTACTTATATGGGTGAACTCGACCCGGAGACATTTTGACACACAAGATTGTTATAGAAACCAGAGATGGTAAGCAACATGAAAGTTATACATAACAGCAATAAATGCACGCTTTATCTTTTCCAACTTTTGTTGTTGTTTATCATACAGTTATCACTGCTAGTTATAGATAACTAGGATTGAGTGTCGAATAAAACGCAGCTACGTATTATTGAAATCACATATTCTCTCATAATCAGTCAAAACATTTATAAACTAGCTACACAAAATTTGAAACTTTTACCATACAATTTCTATTTTACTTATTTCTGTTGTTTCCTAACTTTTATCATTACTTTTCACAGACACAACTTTTCCAATAGCGTCTAATTAACACACTCACTCGCTTGCGGCTTCTTCTTTCTTTTTAGGTACTTATAAAGCAATCTGAAAAGTCTGCAGGCTAAGCGTGTTAATAGCTGCTCACTGTGTGAGTACATACAAGTTTCGTAAAGCTTCACTGATTGCATTTTATCAATTTAATGTGCAGTAGACACTAATAAAAATGCTGAAAAACTGTAAGTGAAATTAAGTAACTTTGTGTAAAGGTGGGCAACACAAAAAGTATTCTGAAAATAAAAATTGTTTTATGTAGATATACTTAGTTTAGGTTTAAAAGGTTAGCAGAGAATGGTTGTTAGATAAGGTTTGGAAGGCGTGTGCAAATATATACTAGTCATCTATGTTGCAGTCATCTTGTTGCATAAACGTAGGCTATTGAAAAGAAAAATACACTCACCTCTACCTTTGGAGTCGGTGCTGCCCCAAAGATGGCTCTGGGGTATAAAGGCGATAGCAGTTTCGCCCAAGTTCGTTAACCCTGCCTCTTACAAGCCAGCATTCTTGGGCACACGCCTCATTGTCTGCGATGAACTACATCAGATCGGGAGAGGCTGAAGTAGAGTGATGAAAATTAATTTGCACAATGTTAGAGCACCCAACCCGAATACGTGATGCTGCCTTCGCAGCTCCTTAATTTGTATTTTAACGTCGGGTGTACTGTGATCAGTGTGTCACTTCCTACTTCGTTTTTGCAGTGAGACTGCTTGGCACCCTGCTGTTCTATTCATCTGGTTTCTTTGTTCAAAAAGTTTCAGTATTGATTTCTGATTCGGAAGTGGAGGTGGATTCACACTGATATTATCGGTCGAACCGGAAGCCGAGTGCGACGAATTACTTCAATGGGCCCCCTGCTGATTGTGCATAAAAGCTTCTTTGGACTTACGTATTGGTTATCTAGAATACTAGCATCTCCACCTGTGGCCTGGTTCGTTGGCTTCTCCTTTTGGCACCAGGAGATGGTATTGTTCTTTTTGAACTTAGCAGCAACCTTATCGGACTTCTTGATAAGATCTTTCTGCCGTTTTGTGAAGGTAGAAGAATCTTAAGCCTTCATTTTTCCAAGGTAGCAGGCCGACTGCATGTAGCCAATTCCATTCATGTACAAATATAACACGCACAACATGAGTGGACGCGAAAAGCTTGACGTTTGGCACTACATGTGGTCATAGTCGGCACTGATAAACTGAAGTTCATTGTGGTAAAGGCATAACACTTGCCACTATCTGCCTATCTCTTTATCGGTGTCTTGTGTAATCACGTTCAGTCTCTCATTCTCCCTCCTTCTTCCTCTCACCTATCAATCTTCCTTCCATTCAACACAATGCTCTGCATTCATTCACCCTGTGTGTTGAATGAATCAATAAAAAATAATATAAAAAAAATATAAATTTTATCACTCTTTAGCTTTAAACGCCATCTAAGAGAGAGCATGGTACTTATGTACTTTGCCTTGTATGGCGACATAAGGCTTTAAATATTTTACTTTGCTTAACTCAGGAGAGTGTTTTTTTTTAAGTATCACTATGGTTGTTGGCTTTTCTTCTCTGACAACGCCCTAAAATTATTTCCAATTGGATAAAAGGTCTCAACAATAACTGAAGGTTGTATTTGACGCATGGTACATTTATAAAGCAACCCCTAACTGTTTTTTAAATGGTCATTTATATTCACTATTAAATCATTACGCCTAATAAATGCAGAAGAACCATATTACCGTATGCTGAGGGCTTCGGATTACAAACAGTAAGGCAACCTCCGTAGTATATAGAAGTCAATGAGTACTAAACAGGGGTTCCAGTAGCCTTAGGTTCGATTACCACAAATACTTGCAATACCATTAGTTTCAGTGAATCTTGCTCACAAAAATCATTCAAGTCGTTAAAAAGTCATTTGTTCATAGTCATAGACGACTATCATGTCTTCAGAAGTCCTACTCTGTAAGGGTCTACCTAAAATTTTAGTGAAAACATCCAAACCTGCATACATATCATCTAGTGCGATTGATAAGGGTAACACTTTTCGTAAAAAAATATAATACTTACATGTATGCATAAAGTTCTTACATAGGTTCCCCATATAAATGTTGTTCACTTCCGACAAGAAGATATTTCGGATAAGCGGGTAACTCAACAAATAACACTCTTTTACCGTTCTTAGCAGAAAGTATTTATAGGGCAGCATGAACAAGCTATACTCTACCTTCTATAATATATGCAAAGTGAATGCAAAAGCCGAAGATAACGGCCACTTGGGCAGTAGGGGAAAAGGTCAATTAACTGATTAACTTTTTATCCACAGGAAACTAGAGGCATTATTTTTCCTTTTGGTAGAAACTGTCGATCAGAAAAGACGGAGTGACTGCGTGGAGCTTGAACAGGCAAGACGCACAATTTCTACCCAAAGCGACCAAGAGCATCAAGTGCTGTGTGGATTGCTGTTGTAAGTATGATTGATCACCAGG
Source organism: Palloptera scutellata (assembly GCA_958295655.1). NCBI lineage: Eukaryota > Metazoa > Arthropoda > Insecta > Diptera > Pallopteridae > Palloptera > Palloptera scutellata. The sequence goes on along the minus strand of OY282452.1, from coordinate 29,541,502 downwards.
GAAAATGCACAGAACATACTGTGTTACTTGTGGGATTACCGGACCTCGCAAGATACATGCCAGGCAACAGGAGATCAACAAAACTACATCCGTTACGAGTGATAAACTGTTCAACAGAAAATAGACATACATACATATACCAGACAAAGAACGTAGTCGCAATCAGATTTTTATATTGTAAATGTCAATAGTATGTGGTCGCTGTGGCGTAGTGGTAGTACGTTGGACTGCTACGCAGAGTGTCCGGAGTCCGAATCTCGGCACAGGTAAAATCAAAAAGTAGAAAAAATAATTTTTCTACACGCCACCACCTCATAGCAGGCAATGGCAAACCTACAAGAGTAAAAATTGCCTACGAAAAGCTTTTCACTTCGCCGTTCGGATTCGGCATTAAACTGAAGGTCCCTTCCATTCATATACAAATATAACACGCACAACATGAGTGGATGCGAAAAGCTCGGCCTAGGCCCTGGGCTGTTGTGCCATTAAAATAAAGTAAAAGTCAATAGTGAAATTAATGTAAATAGTAGGGTTAAAATTCTAAAAGTTCAAATTCGGTGATTATGTCAGTGCAAAAGAAAAAAAAAAAAGAAGAAAATTTGGAAATGTTAAAAGTATAATTTAAAAGAAAAGGTAAGCATAAAAAAAAAGTGTTGAAGCTTACTTACAAAAATTTTACTACCTATATATATCTATACTTCCAGGTTCAACACTTATCAAGCCACACGTAGCATGCAACATCATCGTCGTTGGGCCCATCGTCGGATCGGTGAAGTAGCAATTTAATGTAAGATAAATATAAAGGGGGCCTGGGGCGTAGAAGACAAGGTAATGTTCGTGACAGTCGCAGGTGCGTCCATGGTCGATCCTTGCGCTTCTACGTTTCAAGTCGACACACAGCCTCCTCGTGGCATCTACTGGATAACGATCTGACAACCGTCAGTGAGTTAACTAATGTGTGCGACGGGCTTCTCCATAGTAAAAATATTTCTCCAATGAATCCTCCAACGAAGTCTGGGATATTTAACCCCCCTAATCAAGCGGAGATTAAATCTTGCCAACAGGTGTTACTACAGGCTCAGTAGGCACTTGAGAAGTAGAGCCCTCTCTCGAACGACGACAATAACGCTCTATAAGTCCCTCATCCTTCCCGTCCTAATGTATGGCGCAGAGACGTGGACATTGACCATCAATGATGAGAGGCTGTTAGGAGCGTTCGAGAGGAAGATACTCCATAAGATCTACGGACCAGTATGCGTGAACGACGTGTACCGAATAAGATGGAACGACGAGCTGTATGAGCTGTACGCCGACACTGACATAGTCAAGCGTATAAAAATCCAGCGGCATAGTTGGCTGGGTCATGTTGAGCGAATGGAAGAAAGCGCTCCGGCTAGAAGAGTGTTTTATTCGAACCACGGTGGAGGAACACGCAGAAGGGGACGTCCTAATCTCCGTTGGAAAGACCAGGTGCAGGGCAACTTGACTGCACTTGGCCTTATCAACTGGCGCCAGCGCGCGCATAGCAGAAGTGACTGGCGAAGCTTTGTAGAGGCGGCCAAGACCGATCATCGGTTGTAGTGCCAGTTAAGTAAGTAAGTAAGTAGTAAGTTAAATATAAAAATTCTAAAAACATTACCTTATAATGTTAACATGATTTAAAAATATATTTATATAGTATGACATATTTTTTTTGTGCGTGTATAATCACACCAACACGCATATCTCTCGATCATTTATTTGTCTTCGCTTTTAATTATAACTGCTCTCTCTAAAATAATATTCACCATGCTCTCACAGTATTTCACCGTTTTTTATTTTTATATTCTCTTTGTTTTAGCAGTTAACTATACCGCATAATATTACTAGGCCAATGGGAAAATTTATCGATAGGTGATTTAGTAGGAATTTTAATTATTAATAGTTTTACTAGAACAGTATCTTAAAACTAAATAAAATATTCGTAAATACTTAGTAATACGTTAATGAAATGAAATGTTTACAAAATAAAATAATTAGAATAAGTTTGTAAAAATAAGAATAAGTACTAATGAAATTTTAAAATATTATTATTTGATGAAATTTAAGGGTGAAGAGTAGAGATAAGTGAAGCAATGGGATATCGACAATATGGTAATACATCGATATCAGGTACCCACCGACTTCAAGGGACTATCAGCTTTCCCCCTCTAAATTTTAGTTTCTTATTTATTTGTTGGTGGTAGTTACATACGTGTTCAATAGTTTTATTATGGAGATTACTTTTTAGGATTTTTCCTACTGTATGAGCTGCATACAAATAAAATTTAATGTAACTCTTCACATCATATCATTGAGGCTAGCCCACTCCCATTTTCCCTGAGCTAAGACTGAATCATTGCTAGGTATGCAGCGACCGCCTCACATGATATGAGCCTTGAAGAAGGTGGAAGTTCGTTATAACTCTTCAAAGGGTATTCAAAATATATGCGTACTTAAAATTCATATTCAGTGCACATAAAAAGTCTGCGCTTAACTACGAAAATAATATACTCACTTTAATTCTGTTCATTGTACGTAAAAAAAAAATCATTGTAAGTAAGTAAAAATCTTTACCGCTTTGCTTTGCTTTCTCGCCTTTCACAAGTTTCCTTTTCCATTTATTTGTACTTTGTCGAGCATCTAGTAATACTCGTACAATTCCATTTGAGTATGAGATACTTACTCTCAATTCCTTGGTTTCATTTTCTATTCTGTATAGTTTTGTTTTTATTTTAGTTTTTCATATGTGTTGTTGTTTCTTCTATTCTGGCAATGCCTCAAACATGATTTCCATTTCCGCAATGCTATTTTCAACTTCTCTCAAAATACCATCAAATGCGTATAAAGTTAATTTTTGGCAATTAGTTGCAAATTGCAAAAACAAAAATAAAAGTAAAAATAAAATAGAAATGAAATGAAATGAAATAGAAACTAAAACAAAAGTTGGAAAAAATAGAAAATAAAAGCAAATCAAAAGCTTACATCCTTTTTATGTGTTTTGTAGAAATAGACAATTATTCTAGGTTACTCCTTCTCTTCTGCCTCTACTCACTTCTCCCAATCTTACACTCTTAGTTTTGCTTGTGTGTGTGTGCAATCATTGAATATGTTAGCATCATAAAAACAATTGAGTTTTTTCGCTCTAGTTAAGCTGGTGAGTGTGTGTGTGACTGTGTGTGTGTGAGAGCATGTTATTTTTGTGTAATTTGGTTATTTTTGGCAATTATTTGTACATTCGGTTTTTATATCGTTATTGTATGTTTTTGTTTATTTGCACAATAGTCATTTATTTTTTGCAACAAAATCATTATACTCTCTCTCTCTCCATTCCTCTGCAGTAAAGTCATCTATATACGTATCTATTCTTGTATGTGTGTGTGTGCCTGCACATGTGTGTATATACATATGTAGACGTCATTAATTAGCGTCATTTCGTTTGTTCTCGTTTCTTTGGGTACACTGAAGCTATTACGAATGGCTGCTACTTGCTGTTGCTCTGCTCCATTCAATCTCCAGCACGCTCCTGCTGCTGCTGATAGACATCTCGGTGCCATATGATTTACAAACGTAAATTTTTATCTAAGCAGACTGCTGAAAAATACCAAAGAGAAACGGAAGAAGAAGAGCAGGCAAACTGTATGAGAAGAAGAAGTTGTGGATAATGTGTTGAAAGCTTCGTTGCTTCATGCGCACACAAAAACAAATAGATATATTTTGTGTCTAATTGGAAATGTCACAATTTGTTTTATTTTATGTTAAATTGGATTTTCTTCTGTTTTTGTTGAACAATTTTTGTATACGAGTAAGTGTGTTTTATGTGTAAAAGCATTTGAGTGGTTTAACACACACACACACACACACACACACACACACACACATACATATACCTATATATAAAATAAATTTTGGCAAACGGAAGTGGTTGGTATCTACATCATTAACTCGCACCACCTGTTAGTCAGTGTCGTGGCATTTGGGATGCACACAAACCGAGTTCAGCTCTGCAACTAATAATTTTCTCAATTTAAATGTACGCGCATTGCTGATGAGCAAAACTTTTCCCATTTTCTACTAACAACAGCGTGTACGTGCCATTTTTTTCCAAGTTGTTACTTCTTTCATTCTACTTTTCCTACTACTATATACTACATACATATGTAAGTACTCGTGCACATGTACGTAGCTAGTGTCGTCAAAGGTGCGAATGAAGTTGCTGCTTTTCTTTAGGGATTTCACTATGCTTTCACTTCGGCATTGGTGGAAGTAGAGCTACTCGCCCCTCTCTCTCCCTCTCTCTCCCTCTCTCTCCCTCTCTCTTTCTCTCTCTACTACTTACTACCTTCTTTAGCTTCAATTACTTTTGGTTCAGTGCGTTCGCATGAATTACACTCGACAAACTACGCACTCAAATTAAGGACTCTTTTTGCAACAATTTCCGGCAAATTTAATGGGAAAAGTTGTACGTGAAGGTGAAACATGTTCGTTTGTTGCCAATATTACCGTGTACCTTTTAATAAAATTCCAAAAAAAACACGAAAAAAAAAATTCTGGTACTCGGGTGAGGTGAGGTGAAAGACATCCCGGCAGACATGTACTTAGGTTGGATGATATTTTTAGAATATATTTCATATATATCATAAATTGATAGAATTTTTTTTTTCTTCTTGCCTTACCAAAAGTATGTGAAAAATAAAAAAATTTGTCAAGTGTTAAAATGAAAACTTTGTATTTGAAGTAAATCTTAGTTCACCTGAAAATTATTTATAGTATGTGAAAAATAGTTTTTAGCTTTATTTGTATAATTGGAAAATTCATGAACAAATTACTAAATCATTACACAAGTCTAATATTAAAAATGTATTAATATTCTATATTCTCTCAAAAACTGAAATGAGGTTTACCACTTATAATTGCGTGTGAATCGAAGATTCTCTTGATGTGAAGATAGCTCATGGTGTATGTCTCTCTTCGAATAATGTCACAAAGATTTCTCAGAGTTACCTTGTTCGAAAAATTTAGCATAACCAAGTGATACATTCACCACGTATTTGCTACAAGCAGCTGCTTTTCGAATATACTTACAGTCTGTTCAACAAAAAACGATTTTCTCCAACAGGCTGTATTTATGTTACATTTATTTGAAAAAATGTTTTATTTTTGAGAAAAATTCATATTATTATGGTTTTCGGTAGGAAGTTTAATATTCGGTCCAATCTCCTGCATTGTCTATAATTGCTTGGCATCTTTGGCGATAACTGGCAGCTAGAATATCAGCATATTCCACGGAAAGATACCTACCTCCACGAACTTTTAAACTGATCATTGGATTCTTTTCAAAAAGCCCAACGATGACTTTATCCTGCCGCTTGGAGGTGGTAGGCTTTCGGCCTCTTCCTGGTTCATCGTCAACGTTTCCTGTTTCTGAATAACGTCCCCTTAAGCAAAAAAAAGTGTTATCGGAGAAGGGGTTGGATATATCCTTAAACACGATTCGCGATAGACTTCAGCAATCAGGCATAAAACGTAGCAGTACTTTGTCAAAACCATTGCTTTCATAAAAGCATGTTGAAAAGTATCTTCAGTAGGCTTACACACACATCGATCGAGATTGGACCAAAGTAATATTTACGTTACCACTTTTGTGTTGTAAAATCCAATTAAACATGTTTGGTTGAAAAATGGCGAAAAATTTATTCAACGAAGTGTAAAACATCCGCAGAAGGTTCATGTCTATGGATGCTTCTCTGCCCAAGGATTTGGCTTTCTTAAGTGCTTCATGGAAAATTTAAATGCCGTTAGAATGCTGAAGTTGTATACGGATTGTCTATTAAAGTCAGCTGAATTATTATATGGGAGAAATAACATCGATTGGATATCACAAGAAGATAACGACCCGAAACACAGAACTAAACCATGCACTAAGTGGAAAGAGGATCACAATATTACTACTTTGGATTGGCCCTCTCATTTACCAAATGCAAATCCCATAAAGAATGTGTGGGCTCTAATGAAAGCTAAGATATCCAAAAAGAAATTAAAAAAAAAAACCATCAAAACTTTTTATTCGATTGCTCAAAAGTACGTGGAGGTCTCTTTCCGTTGAATATGCTGAAATTCAAGCTGAAACTTGTCGGCAAAGATGCCAAGCAATTATAGACAATGCAGGAGACCGCATATTAAACTTCCAGACGAAAATCATATTACTTAATATGTATTTCTCAAAAAAAAAAAAACACTTTTCCAAATAAATGTAACATACAGTCTGTTGGAGAAAAACGTTTTTGTTGAACAGACTGTACATACATAATTCGTATTCTCAACTTGTAGCTGTTTACTTGCACGTGTAAATCCAGGGTTTGTAGTCGCACACAGATAATAAGTGATTACTGCTTGTTGACGATGACAGAAAACACGAATATAATTCTGGGAGACAATTAATGCATTGACAATGATTTGGTTTATGATTCAATCGAACAAAAAACTTGAATAATCTGTGATAAATTTTAGAGTGCTTTTTTCACAAACAAACAAAAAAAAGCCTTACATGGTTTAAGTATTTATAAAGCAAACAATCACAAGGTAAAACGATAGCCATAACGGAAGAAAAAGACTGAGAGAATGAGATTGGAAATAAAAATCTTCAATGGAATTAACTGGTGCTCTTGGAGCTACCTGGAGCTAGGGGCTAACTGGAGCTTAGTGCTACATGGAGCTGAGTGCTACCTGAAGTTGAGCGGATACTAGTTCTACAACTGGAATCGGTTATAAAAAGCACTAATAGTATCATCTTAAGGACAAGTGAAAAGTAACACAGAAAACCTGATCGAAGACAATTCAAAGTATGGGTTTATCTCTAGATTTTGGTTTTTCATTCTTATTTTACACTCATAACAAAATAAAGTAATTTAATTGTTGTTTTTTTTTTTTTGATACGTGTGGCTAAGACCGATCATCGGTTGTAGTACTTGTAGCCAGCTAAGCAAGTAGTCAATGCATGCTAAATAATGCAACCCTATAGCAACACGGCAACCAACATGCATTATTAGTTTGATTTCTACTCTCCTTCTTGTTACTAAAATCAGTTGTGTTACAAAATACTTCAACATATTAATTAAATGATTTGAATATGTTTTCGAGTGTGTTATTATTCTTAGCTTGGAGGTGAGTATTCGCCACGTGCTATAGAACTGAAACTTCTGGGCGTGATAATAGTGTCCTGGGCTTATTGAGAACTTTGCGAACTTTTCACATATGTAAACTGAAAGCAATTATGGCTTAAATTTTTAGACTTGTTCGCAGTAACATTTTTATCTAAAAGATGAGAATATTTTAACGTTTCTTTAAATATGAAGAGTAGTGGAAAATAATGGTGGTCGCTGTGGCGTAGTGGTAGTGCGTTGGACTGCTACGCAGAGTGTCCGGGGTTCGAGTCTCGGCACAGGCAAAATTAAAAAGTTGAGAAAATAATTTTTCTACATGGCACCACCTCTTGGCAGGCAATGGCAAAACTACAAGAGTAAAAAAATTGCTTTTCACTTCGCCGTTCGGATTCGGCTTTAAACTCTAGGTCCCTTCCATTCATGTACAAATATAACACGCACAACATGAGTGGATGCGAAAAGCTCGGCCTAGGCCCTCCATGGTCTGTTGTGCCATTAAAAGTAAAGTAAGTGGAAAATAATGAAAGAAAAGTAGTTTTGGGAAAGTAGTAAACAATATTAAGTAGTAAGAAAAGTAGTGGAAAAATTGATCAAAGTAGTAGTAGAAATAGAAGAGAAAAGAATTGGAAAATAGTAGTCGAAAAGAATTAGAAAGTAGTAGCAGAAAGGTAGTAGATGAAGTGTCTATCCAGTACCGAGCTTAAATTCACTAAATAGATGAAACTAAGACATATTACTACTGAAGAGAAAATAAGTGGAAAATAGTAATACATAGAATAGTAGTAGTAGAAAATAATTAGAAAATAATAGTAGAAAAATAGTAGATAAATTGTATCCATCCCCAACACATATCAAAGCAAAACCTTATTCGAATGCCGTATCACATATCGCACTCAGTGCGATCATTTTAACTCTTTTGATGCTATATTTTTCTTTCAATTTTGCATTTAGCATCAGAATTTATGGTTTACCTTTTAGTCCACCTTTTTTTTATATTACAGTCAACACACATTAGATTGATTTCTACTCTTCTTCTTGTTAACATACCGGTTGATTGGAAGGAAGCTTGATAGGTGGGAGGAAGAAGGAGGTAGAATAAGAAAGTGAATGCTATCACAGGACACCCGATAAAGATAAAGACCGCCATTGTGGTGAGTTTAACCCTCTACCACAATGAACTTCAGCTTATCAGTGCCGACTATGACCGCATGTAGCGCCAACGAAAGAGATAGAAAGGACAAGGAAAATGCACCGTTGCCTGTGTGGAACAATTTTTTTTTTTACTTTCTGATTTTGCCTGTGCTGAGAATCGAACACCGGACACTCTGCGTAATAGTCCAACGCATTACCACTACGCCACAGCGACCGGGAATAAGAAGAACGGTATTTTATTTAACTCATCTGTGAAGTTCTCTCATTCTATTCAATAAGAGATATTTTATATTTGTGATATATATTTATAAGTACCAGAGAAACCTTAACCTACGTGTGCAAATTGTAAATATGTAAACTTGACGTTTGAACAAATATCATTGGAATGAAAGAAGAGCAAAGAGGAAGAGCTGAAATTGAAAAACTTGAAATGAGAACACAAGAGAATGTATTTTAAATCGTATAATAAGTAAGTCACCGATTGTGATCCCTAATTGATATAATTGAGAATGTTGAGAGTAGTATCACTTGAAAAATTTAGTGTCAATACGAGAGTTGAATTTCATTTAGCAATATAAAGAGAGACAAATTTCATGTACTTAAATTTTACTATTATATACTGGATGATAGTCGTGAGACAAGGACGGTGACGACCAGTGACGGAGCACTAGCAAGAGCCAGTAAGAGGCTCCTTTAGACGGTCCTCAAAAATGTTCAAAGATTTGTTTCTAAAAATGGTTTACAAAAAAAATTATGATAATATTCACATAAATCTTACCAACTAAATAGATTTCCAACCAAACCAAGATAGCAATGGGTTTTACAACACAAATCGTTATGTAACTGAGAAATTTTAGCATTGATTACGATTGATTGTGATACATAAATCATCTTTACAACAAACAATTTCCATTAATAGGGTGAAAAAAGGATAAAAGTCAAAATTCTCTCTCTCTCTCTCCTTCTCTCCCCCTCTCTGGGAAAGTGTTTTAAAATTATCGTGTGCTATGCTAAATGAAATGCGTGTAAGCTGCACACACAAGCTTCTACACGTATTAATGCACATAATCAAATTAAAATTCTTTTGCCTACAATCACAACTACAAAAACAAATAGGCTTACGAGCACCCAAACGGACGCACACAAGCACACATGCTAATGCATTTACAAAATGAAACGTGGCATAACAAATGCATTTAACATAGTTGTGGGCCATAACCATGATGGCGATGGCGATGGCGATGGCGATGACGATGACGATCATACATAATTATGATAGCTGCCGACGATGATGCTGAGAATGATAATGGTATTGCTGTTGATTTGGTTGTTTCGGTTGATGTTGGCTGAATGTGATGGTGGGCGTTGCGGCAGCCGTCATACACTCTGAAATCTCAATCCAGCGAATGCGTTTGGGTGCTGCGGCCTTCTCGCTCAGCAAAACCGCATTTTGTAGAAATAATTACGGCAGGAGTAGCAACAACAACGACAGCAAGCGGCAATAGTTGCAGCTGCAATTCATTTGTCGATTGCTTCAGCTTACACTCTCGCACACACGCACGCACACACGCACGCACACACACACATAATCAACAATCGGGCAATTGTGTAATGCTGAAATGCTGATTGCTGTAAGCCGAAAACTAATACACACAAACTGCAAAAACCAAGTTAAATATACTTATGATTATTATAGTATTTGTGTATGTATTGAATGCATCTATGAATGCATGTGTATTTATACATCTGTAGTATGCACACATACGCATGCAATTTGAAGATGAAGTAAGTAGTATTTGTATAGTGGGGTTAGCGTTAATGTGATTACGAATCAATTTATTTATATTGCACTTGTCGTGGTGGTTGTTGTACGTAGTAGTAGTAGTAGTAGTAGTAGTAGTAGTAGTAGTAGTAGTACATACTTGTCTACTACATATTGGTTATTAATAAACACACACACATAAGCAAATTGTGATGGACGCCATAAAATTGTTCAAGCTGCTGATTTTTATATACATATAGTAAGTACATACTTATGTTCAGATTTATTTATATCGTGTCAGAAGAAATGCTGGGTGAAAGTAATAATTCGAATTATTCCGAAGAACTGTAAATTCTTATATAATCAATAGTATGTATAACAAATTAAGTTGAGATAGCGCAACCTTAGAAGAATCGTGAGAATCGAAACTTTTTCTTTTTGCTGTGAACATCAAACAGAATGGTACATATACACCATAATAACTCAGTGGATATTTCTGAAGAGTCAAACCACGTGGTCAATTAAATTCATTAATTGTGTTCATGTTTAAACATCAGAAATAGAAGGTATACTAATTATTGGTAAGCATAGTTTAGAGGACAAAAATTATTTAATTTTAGATAGTATTCTGCGGATCTTGAAATTAAATTTTGTGGATCTGGGCCATTGATGCACAAGATCCGCACAAGCAAGTACAGCGAAGCACCACTACAGTGTGAAGCCCACTCTACGTGGAGGCATGCGTGCAGTGCGTGCGTCTTCGCTTGTACCAGCTTACAGCATACACTTTGCGCATTAGGGTTTTAGTCCACAAAAGCAGAAACCACACATACACCTTTACCTGGACCTATTCCCCGCATTATCATTACGTGAAATATACTTAAATAGTGTGACTATAGCGAAAAGCTCGGCCTAGACCCTTCATGGGCTGTTGTGCCATTAAAAGTAAAAGTAAGTGTGACTATAGGGTCTTCCAACACGGTTGCCTTAGTCTTAAGGTTCATGACGTGATTGCACGCATACCAAAAAGTTTAAAGTGTAAGAATTCATAAATAAGTTAAAGAAAAAAAAAAAAAGACAAAAGAATTAAATGTAAATAATTTCTAGTATTTTCCATAATAATTTGCATTAAATCAAAATGTGTAAAAGAATAAGTAATTAAACAGAAAGATGCACCTAGGTTAATTGAATTTTCAACCTGTGCCACTATTGAACCCTAATATTAAGAGTACTTAAGAAGAAGTTCTTCGAATCACATATTTTGAAAGAACATTCGTAACCAGTCCTGTTAGCGCTAACATCGATGGATACACTCAAAACATGTAAGTGAAAGTAAAACTATTTTCTTTTCTATTAATTATATCGTAATTTTAATATTTAGTTGGTTAAATTCCGTTTAATTTTATATATACTTATATATTGCTTTTTCAAGGTTTAATTATTTATTCTTAAAATTCTTGCAATGTAATAAGTAATTTAAAAATTAATGATAAACCTTAAATAATGTTCAGAATATTTATCGAATACCCCTAATTGCTAGTATATTTGTGGGAGGAATTTAAGGGATCGTAACCTTAAATCTCTTTTCAAAAATGTTAGAGATAGTGCTAAGTACTGTAAATACGAAAACACTACAACAACACATAGATAATGAATAAAGAGTAGTTACGCAAATATAGCGAATTTGTTGATGGACCGTTAGTTGGATTTGGTTGGGTTGGAGAGAGTAACTCTACTCTGATGGTTGGGAAAGGGAGAGTAGCGAAGCATTAACAGCTGTGCTTCTGCATTGATCGTGGTCTGGTAGTAAGTCGATTTGCTACACTAATATCATCTACATACAGTGCCGGACAATTAAATAAGAAAACCTTGTTCTGAAAATATTCCTCTAGGCTAATGATAAATTTAAAAGGTATTTACTTTTATTCATTTATTCCATGAGTTTAATTTTTTCTTAAAACAAAAACAAAATCAATTCAGTGTAAAAAATGAAATTTAAAAATTATACATAAAATCACATTTCAAAAGGACAAACAAAAATAATAATTTCAATTAAAAAAAAAAAAATTTATTAAATATTCACTAAAATTGTTCACTAATGCTTTGTTAATTAAAACCGCTTTACACCTTCTAGGCATTGATTCCACCAGAGACAGGCAAGTAGCCTGGGGTATGGAATACCATGCTCTTTCAATGCTTTGCCACAATTCGTTTTTGTTTTTAGCTCGGGTACTGCCAATCTTCTCTTTGACAATATTCCACAAGTTCTCGATTGGATTAAGGTCAGGAGATTGTGAAGGACAGGCCATAACGAGAATTACATTGTGGGAAAACCAATCTCGCGCAAGGATTGAGGTGTGATTTGGTTCGATATCCTGTTGCATTTACCATTTCAGGGGCATTTCTCATTCAGCATAAGGAAGCATCACCTCCTGAAGGATGTTTACGTAAAGAAATCTGTCCATCGTTTCTTTTATCCAATACAGAGGGTCCACCACACCACACCATACCAAGGGAAGCATCCCCATACCATGATTCTTCCACCTCCATGCTTAAACGTCTTCCTAGTATATTTTGGGTTCAATTGTGCATTTTACGGGCGTCTAACCCAACGTTTGCCATCACTTCCAACAAGATTCACCTTGCTTTCGTCTGTCCATAATACGTTAGGCCATTTTTTTGCATTAATTGAACCATCCCACTCAATGTGCGCTTCAGCGAACTCTATGGGACACTTTCGATGTCTTTGTGTCAATATGGGTACTTTTCGTGCTGTTCTCCCATACATTGTTTTTCCACCAAACGTCTCCTTACTGACCGAGCACAAATTTGAACCCCTGTCTCCTCTCAAATTGTGGCAGCTGCCTTAAATGGCGTGTCGCCAAAATTTTTATGCGATTGTTATCTGCACTTGTAGTTTTGCGGGGTTTACCTCTCTTGCAATGAAATTTTTAAGGTAATAAAGATTGGTAGAGAAATGTCGAGGATCAGCTAATAGTTTTAGCTATTTAACGGATGCTTTGTTCCTCATTTCGCAGTTTTTTCACCAAATCACGCTTCTCCTTGTTACAGTGCTTTGCTCGACCCATTTTGCTGTGGCATTACGGAATAGTTTACATTTAATTTGTTGAATTACCTTCGAAGCTACCATTTAAAGGCTTACCAGTACAAATTGTAAACAAATTTAAGTTTTCTTTTTAAAATGTAATTTTTTTCGTCTGCTGTCCTTATTGGATTGTCCGCCCTCGAATGCTTCGCTCCAACTTTTTTGTTTGGGAATCCTCAAAAAATATTTAAATGTAGTGTTGCCACCTTGAAATTTATAAAGTATATACCATACCATTTTTTTCTCTACAAAAATTGTTTGCCATAAGCAACCCGATAAAAAAAATCAATGGAAGTTTTATAGTGCAAGGTGTTCTTATTGAATTGTCCGACACTGTATGTTGACCACCTTCATCTTTCATTTTCCTTTTCTTTTTACTGATAAAATTGTACGTGCATGAAAATCTTGTATATAGATAGCTCTTATGTGCAACAGCTCGACAGTTGACTGCAAGTACCCACGCCTCCGGCGAGCACAGTACCAGGTTAAAGCAAGCATGCACACTAGCTAAGTCAACCGACATAAGGCAAGGTCTATTACAAAATACAAATACTTGCACACTTGTTCACTTACTCACACATATGCGCTCGCTCTGCTCTTTGCTTTTATTTCTTCAAAATCTATATTCAGTTGTATGAAATTTGATTGAAATTTGGTTTTCCAATTATTTAGCAGCTAATCAATTTCAATGCATCGAAAATATTTCTTCTATTGTTCCACCATAGTTTTTCACTCAAAACTTAAATTGTTTATTTAATACCGATGTTCATTAATAGTCACACACGCGCCTATAAATGAAATGCATTAAACTAATTAAATGGCCGAAAAGTTGTGTGCCACAAATCAAATAAAATGCAATTAAAATTACTTTTTCATGGAAACAAATATACTTAATATTGACCTCCTTCGCTCCGTCCATCCTCCAGCGGCACACAAATAAATTACCATGCAAAATAATAACAAAACTTATTTATACATAATAATATTTTAATGCATTTATCAACTAAAATGATGGTTATGGGCGTGCAAGTTACTAAAACTAATACACACAAACTGCAAAAACCAAGTTAAATATACTTATGATTATTATAGTATTTGTGTATGTATTGAATGCATCTATGAATGCATGTGTATTTATACATCTGTAGTATGCACACATACGCATGCAATTTGAAGATGAAGTAAGTAGTATTTGTATAGTGGGGTTAGCGTTAATGTGATTACGAATCAATTTATTTATATTGCACTTGTCGTGGTGGTTGTTGTACGTAGTAGTAGTAGTAGTAGTAGTAGTAGTAGTAGTAGTAGTAGTACATACTTGTCTACTACATATTGGTTATTAATAAACACACACACATAAGCAAATTGTGATGGACGCCATAAAATTGTTCAAGCTGCTGATTTTTATATACATATAGTAAGTACATACTTATGTTCAGATTTATTTATATCGTGTCAGAAGAAATGCTGGGTGAAAGTAATAATTCGAATTATTCCGAAGAACTGTAAATTCTTATATAATCAATAGTATGTATAACAAATTAAGTTGAGATAGCGCAACCTTAGAAGAATCGTGAGAATCGAAACTTTTTCTTTTTGCTGTGAACATCAAACAGAATGGTACATATACACCATAATAACTCAGTGGATATTTCTGAAGAGTCAAACCACGTGGTCAATTAAATTCATTAATTGTGTTCATGTTTAAACATCAGAAATAGAAGGTATACTAATTATTGGTAAGCATAGTTTAGAGGACAAAAATTATTTAATTTTAGATAGTATTCTGCGGATCTTGAAATTAAATTTTGTGGATCTGGGCCATTGATGCACAAGATCCGCACAAGCAAGTACAGCGAAGCACCACTACAGTGTGAAGCCCACTCTACGTGGAGGCATGCGTGCAGTGCGTGCGTCTTCGCTTGTACCAGCTTACAGCATACACTTTGCGCATTAGGGTTTTAGTCCACAAAAGCAGAAACCACACATACACCTTTACCTGGACCTATTCCCCGCATTATCATTACGTGAAATATACTTAAATAGTGTGACTATAGCGAAAAGCTCGGCCTAGACCCTTCATGGGCTGTTGTGCCATTAAAAGTAAAAGTAAGTGTGACTATAGGGTCTTCCAACACGGTTGCCTTAGTCTTAAGGTTCATGACGTGATTGCACGCATACCAAAAAGTTTAAAGTGTAAGAATTCATAAATAAGTTAAAGAAAAAAAAAAAAAGACAAAAGAATTAAATGTAAATAATTTCTAGTATTTTCCATAATAATTTGCATTAAATCAAAATGTGTAAAAGAATAAGTAATTAAACAGAAAGATGCACCTAGGTTAATTGAATTTTCAACCTGTGCCACTATTGAACCCTAATATTAAGAGTACTTAAGAAGAAGTTCTTCGAATCACATATTTTGAAAGAACATTCGTAACCAGTCCTGTTAGCGCTAACATCGATGGATACACTCAAAACATGTAAGTGAAAGTAAAACTATTTTCTTTTCTATTAATTATATCGTAATTTTAATATTTAGTTGGTTAAATTCCGTTTAATTTTATATATACTTATATATTGCTTTTTCAAGGTTTAATTATTTATTCTTAAAATTCTTGCAATGTAATAAGTAATTTAAAAATTAATGATAAACCTTAAATAATGTTCAGAATATTTATCGAATACCCCTAATTGCTAGTATATTTGTGGGAGGAATTTAAGGGATCGTAACCTTAAATCTCTTTTCAAAAATGTTAGAGATAGTGCTAAGTACTGTAAATACGAAAACACTACAACAACACATAGATAATGAATAAAGAGTAGTTACGCAAATATAGCGAATTTGTTGATGGACCGTTAGTTGGATTTGGTTGGGTTGGAGAGAGTAACTCTACTCTGATGGTTGGGAAAGGGAGAGTAGCGAAGCATTAACAGCTGTGCTTCTGCATTGATCGTGGTCTGGTAGTAAGTCGATTTGCTACACTAATATCATCTACATACAGTGCCGGACAATTAAATAAGAAAACCTTGTTCTGAAAATATTCCTCTAGGCTAATGATAAATTTAAAAGGTATTTACTTTTATTCATTTATTCCATGAGTTTAATTTTTTCTTAAAACAAAAACAAAATCAATTCAGTGTAAAAAATGAAATTTA
The DNA here is from genome assembly GCA_958295655.1 of Palloptera scutellata. NCBI lineage: Eukaryota > Metazoa > Arthropoda > Insecta > Diptera > Pallopteridae > Palloptera > Palloptera scutellata. Next base: position 29,525,145 of record OY282452.1, on the reverse strand, counting down.
AAAATTATACATAAAATCACATTTCAAAAGGACAAACAAAAATAATAATTTCAATTAAAAAAAAAAAAATTTATTAAATATTCACTAAAATTGTTCACTAATGCTTTGTTAATTAAAACCGCTTTACACCTTCTAGGCATTGATTCCACCAGAGACAGGCAAGTAGCCTGGGGTATGGAATACCATGCTCTTTCAATGCTTTGCCACAATTCGTTTTTGTTTTTAGCTCGGGTACTGCCAATCTTCTCTTTGACAATATTCCACAAGTTCTCGATTGGATTAAGGTCAGGAGATTGTGAAGGACAGGCCATAACGAGAATTACATTGTGGGAAAACCAATCTCGCGCAAGGATTGAGGTGTGATTTGGTTCGATATCCTGTTGCATTTACCATTTCAGGGGCATTTCTCATTCAGCATAAGGAAGCATCACCTCCTGAAGGATGTTTACGTAAAGAAATCTGTCCATCGTTTCTTTTATCCAATACAGAGGGTCCACCACACCACACCATACCAAGGGAAGCATCCCCATACCATGATTCTTCCACCTCCATGCTTAAACGTCTTCCTAGTATATTTTGGGTTCAATTGTGCATTTTACGGGCGTCTAACCCAACGTTTGCCATCACTTCCAACAAGATTCACCTTGCTTTCGTCTGTCCATAATACGTTAGGCCATTTTTTTGCATTAATTGAACCATCCCACTCAATGTGCGCTTCAGCGAACTCTATGGGACACTTTCGATGTCTTTGTGTCAATATGGGTACTTTTCGTGCTGTTCTCCCATACATTGTTTTTCCACCAAACGTCTCCTTACTGACCGAGCACAAATTTGAACCCCTGTCTCCTCTCAAATTGTGGCAGCTGCCTTAAATGGCGTGTCGCCAAAATTTTTATGCGATTGTTATCTGCACTTGTAGTTTTGCGGGGTTTACCTCTCTTGCAATGAAATTTTTAAGGTAATAAAGATTGGTAGAGAAATGTCGAGGATCAGCTAATAGTTTTAGCTATTTAACGGATGCTTTGTTCCTCATTTCGCAGTTTTTTCACCAAATCACGCTTCTCCTTGTTACAGTGCTTTGCTCGACCCATTTTGCTGTGGCATTACGGAATAGTTTACATTTAATTTGTTGAATTACCTTCGAAGCTACCATTTAAAGGCTTACCAGTACAAATTGTAAACAAATTTAAGTTTTCTTTTTAAAATGTAATTTTTTTCGTCTGCTGTCCTTATTGGATTGTCCGCCCTCGAATGCTTCGCTCCAACTTTTTTGTTTGGGAATCCTCAAAAAATATTTAAATGTAGTGTTGCCACCTTGAAATTTATAAAGTATATACCATACCATTTTTTTCTCTACAAAAATTGTTTGCCATAAGCAACCCGATAAAAAAAATCAATGGAAGTTTTATAGTGCAAGGTGTTCTTATTGAATTGTCCGACACTGTATGTTGACCACCTTCATCTTTCATTTTCCTTTTCTTTTTACTGATAAAATTGTACGTGCATGAAAATCTTGTATATAGATAGCTCTTATGTGCAACAGCTCGACAGTTGACTGCAAGTACCCACGCCTCCGGCGAGCACAGTACCAGGTTAAAGCAAGCATGCACACTAGCTAAGTCAACCGACATAAGGCAAGGTCTATTACAAAATACAAATACTTGCACACTTGTTCACTTACTCACACATATGCGCTCGCTCTGCTCTTTGCTTTTATTTCTTCAAAATCTATATTCAGTTGTATGAAATTTGATTGAAATTTGGTTTTCCAATTATTTAGCAGCTAATCAATTTCAATGCATCGAAAATATTTCTTCTATTGTTCCACCATAGTTTTTCACTCAAAACTTAAATTGTTTATTTAATACCGATGTTCATTAATAGTCACACACGCGCCTATAAATGAAATGCATTAAACTAATTAAATGGCCGAAAAGTTGTGTGCCACAAATCAAATAAAATGCAATTAAAATTACTTTTTCATGGAAACAAATATACTTAATATTGACCTCCTTCGCTCCGTCCATCCTCCAGCGGCACACAAATAAATTACCATGCAAAATAATAACAAAACTTATTTATACATAATAATATTTTAATGCATTTATCAACTAAAATGATGGTTATGGGCGTGCAAGTTAGACGAGGTGTTGAGAATTTATTAATTCAGTTTAATTTCTATTTGCTTTTTGTTATTCGTTTTGTATCTGTGTTTCTAAATTTCTAAATTTCTAAATGCTGCATTAATTTGATTTATGCAACGAAATTTATTATTTGGAAATACTAATCATTAATAAAAATTATTCTTTATGTACTTATGTGGTAAATAAATTTAAATCTAGTTTCAAGATTTAATTGTGCGTATAAATTTCGGAGTTTCTACATTTTCTTAGCGAATTTATTTTTGCAAATTATGTAGGTAACTGAAAATTTAAAATTCAAATAAAAAGTTTATTCTGGAGAGCAAAGAATATGTTTAGTAATAAACTAAACGACTACACTTCTTTAGAAAAATTAATATTTTAGGTGTTCTTTTCCTTTTCAACACAAGTGCAGTCAGTTGTGAACTAGTTTTGGATAATCTCTAAAAATTCATAAAATCTAAAGCCATTGAGTAGATTTGATGAAAAACTTAACCTTTTTTAAGGTCAAGCTTTTCATTGAACAAAAAGTCGTCTAAAGGTTAAACTCTATAACACGCGTTTCGGACGCAACGCTTTTCTCGTATATACACTTTCTAGGCATTTGGCGCTTTGCAAAATTGTATGCTCCACAAACTAAACTCTTATAAAAATCACCCTTTACATATGATATTTGGTGCAATTGGCGGGCTGAAAGATTAAAGTGTCCAGACAGACTTGGTCAAAAGAAACGCTTTCAACCATTTAATTGTTTTTTCATCTACAATACATCACACATTGAGATTCTTTGAGCATTCCTCGATACACACGGCCCCGGTTTCTTTCATACATTTTAATTAAAAATAAATGTTTAAATTTTAAACAAAAAACATTCTGTGTATTCAAGGGAAGAAAAGTAGAGAGGGATTTGCCGAGAGTAAGGCACCCGAAAAAATTAATGTAATCTCTTAAACTTATTGATTTTCGAATGAATGCTACGAACTATATATTCCAAAGATTTTCCTCTTTTTTTAAAAATTTTTAACTTTTCCCTTTTCATCACTCCGCTGTCTCCTACAAAGTCAAACCTTACATAAATTGGATTTAGTAAAATATTGTTTTCTTTCTCCAACCTAGTTCAATTTGAAATTACTTCACTTATAATTTAAGTGATTCTTTTTGAAATTTATTTACCTCCCAATTACGAATTCGCCAAAAAAATATAAGAAATCTATTTGTATTTAATTTCAATTGTCTTTTGTTGCATTAGCAAAACTTATTACTTACAGCTCCGTTCGGGACGAACAGAATTATAACAAACTCGTGGTACTCACTGCCATTTAACTAAGGCAAAGTTTTATTTTTCTCTACTACATTCATTAAATTCATTACTCGCTGAGGCAATAATTTACATCACAAATCACAGAAGATTTATAGTTGTCAATTTTTTGAAAACACTCACACACTCTAACACAAATTACCTACAACATTAAATAAATAGCAAGCAAGAGGAGATGAAACAAAACAAACTGTACTAAAAATATATAAAAAATAGTATTGTCAACTTTTGTGAACCCAATGTCCTTCTTCCATGTTAAATTACCCATAAAAAGCACAATTTTTCAATTAGATTCTTCTTATGTGTTGCTCTTTTTTATTTTTATTTTTTGCTGCTACCACCACTCAGTCGCTCAAGTGCCCACTCGGACGCTAACATATACTCTCTCTTCTTCTTTTTCTCTCTTTCAGAGACTCGCTCTTGTTCTTCTTTCTATATTTTATCTGATGAATGGAGACGCCAGGAAGCTGAGCTGGTAGTGGTTTTTGTTTTATCCGCTCCCCTCTTACCAACACATTGACAAATGTTTTGTCCTTTTGCCATTCAAACATTCATTCAACATGGTAATGTGAAAAATCTACACATTTAATTGAAAATAACATCATTAAAAGGAAATTTGTTGGCAAGTGGAAATTAATTGTGATTTTCTTCTTTTTTTGCTCGTGCTTGTTTTTTTTTGTCTGAGTCAGTGTATGAGTGTTTTTGGCTGGCGCCTTTTATTAATGCACATGTATGGGCAAGTATATTTTAGTGTATGTATAGGTGTATATGAATGTGTTTATATGTATGTGAGTGTGTGTGTGTATGTACTCACTAAAAATTAATACACTGTAGAAAAAATGAAACGACGAGTAAACGATGAAAGAATTACATTTGTAATGATGAAGCCAGAGTTGTGATTGTGGGGTTCGAGCGGCACCACCGTTGCCGTTTGCTGAACTGGTTTAGTAATCAGTGAGAGCAGAAAGGCACAAGAGCGCAGGCAACAGTGTCGGCAACACTAAGTGATACATTGCATAGCGATGACGACGCTAACGCCGACGACAACGATTGCCTGTGACTTCAACGGCAATGGGCACAACATTGAAGCTGACACAAATGCTTCATTTAATATTTGGCAGTGGGCCAAATTGCACGCGGACGCTCAAAAAGAAACTTGTCTATGTGGAGAGAAGAATAGGAGAAGAGAAGGGTAGTGAGTCGAAGGTGGAATAGAAAGAAAGAAAGAAAGAAAGAACGAAAGTTGCCATTAAGTTATAAAAAGAAAAATGCGCGCACACAAGTGGAAGGAAGCAGAAAATGTTTATAGTTGAGATATGAATGCATGCACCTAGGTATTTGAAATTTTTATTTGCCCTCCTTGACATGTAGCAAATTTGTCAACATTTACAATATTTTTTTCTCTTGTAAAATAGAAAATTACAAATTGTCATAAAAAAGTGTAAAAAAGTAGGTAAAAAAAATTTAAGTTAGGACGAAAATATTAAATACTTTTGCATACTTTTGTGCGCTTAAGTAAAGCTGTTATGCATGCATATTTTTTTATGTACTTTATGTTGAGATTTCCATATTGATTTTTCATGGTTAATGCTTTTTCAACGCTAACATTTCAATCAAATCCTAGCTACACATACTTACATAAACACACACACATGTACATATATTTCTACATATATATGTATGTGTTCCGCTCATTCCATTTACATATAAAAATAATACTCTCATATAAAATGGAGAAAAAATATCTTTCTCTCTCTTCCAGCTATCCACGTATGTTTCTATGCGTTTATGTGCACGTTAGCAAATTAATTTTTTGTGTAAACAAATGGAAAATAAACTAAACAAAAATATAGCATAAAAATCAAAACGTAAAAAAAAAAACAAAACAAAAAAAATAAGAAATATGCAAAATGTAAAAACAAAATTTTTAAAAAATTTTTCTTCTTGTTTTTGTATTATTTATTTAGTACCTGTATTTTTTTGGTTGCTTTTTCCGTTGATATTTTTCTAGCGTATAAATGCGATTTGTAAGCACATTTAGTTTTATTTTGTATTTTTCGTTGGTTTTTTTTCTCTGAAGTTCGAAAAAGCGAAAATATTGATATTGTGTAAATTAGTCAAATTGAAAGCACATGGATTGCGCAAATTGTTTATTTATTCTTACCATAGTTTCTATTTATTTATTTTATTGGCTTTTTTTAACAAAAATTGTAAATAGAAATGTTTTTGCTATCAATTAAGTGAATTTTATATACAATATTACTGGAAATGCTTTCCATATTCCTCTCGTGTGCCAATTTCTAAAGCCTAAACAATTTTATTTAATTAATTTTATTTTAACTTGTTTGTCCTAAACATTGCACAATTTTCGGATGCTGCGATTTATAGAGAATATTAAATGAAATTAGTTTTGGACCTTGTTCACGGTCACTGCTCTTCGTGATACATAACCCTGAACCGAAATATCAACGAAGGTACCTAACGAGACGAACCGAACTGAACCATATACATACGTACTTATACTTACATAGAATCATACAAAAAAAGGGTAACAGAAAGCCTTCTCCTGTAAAATTCACCATATGTCGCTTAAGATAATTCCGCGTTAATACTTATGTCTCACTATGTGGTGAGTAAGAGCAATAAATGAAAGGAAGAGGAGAAACTGTAAGAAAAACTAAATCTTCACTACGAGAGAGCACGATAGCACTGGTGGTATTGCTCACTGTGTCATCGTTCTCTCTCTCGAAGTAACATCCCAGCTAGGAAATGACCGATGCTTGAATATTTTGAATTAACTGTCACCAAGACTTTCCCTTTAATAATGTAATGTGGTTAAATTTTTTTTTAAATTTACGGCACCACCTCTTGGCAGGCAATGGCAAACCTACAAGAGTAAAAATTGCCTATGAAAAGCTTTTCACTTCGCCGTTCGGATTCGGCATAAAAAAAACTGTAGGTCCCTTCCAATCATGTACAAATATAACACGCACAATATGAGTGGATGCGAAAAGCTTGGCCTTTGGCGCTACATGCGGTCATATTCGACACTGATAAAACGAAGTTCATTGTGGTAAAGGCATAACACTTGCCACTGTGGCTAATCTATCTCTTTATCGGTGTCCTGTGTGTTCACATTCACTCTCTCATTCTCCCTCCTTCTTCCTCTCACGTATCAATCTTCCTTCCATTCAACACAATGCTCTGCATTCATAGGGGTACACCCTGTGTGTTGAATGTTTCAATAAAAAAATAAATAAAAAATATCAATTGGTAAAATTTAGTTTAATGAAGCCGCAATGTAAGCCAAGCAGTAGAAACTGGATTATCTGACATTTTGAGCCTATGTGATCATTATGCTCTGGCACACAATATAAGATTTATGTATTTATTATTGTTCGGAAATGTACGTTTTTGGTTAATTTTCTAGTTTATATCTATAGCATTTGAAGCTATGGTCTATGCGTGATTTTATTCATTCGATTTATTAAGAATTTATAGAATTTGACCATATGCCTATGAGTATAAAGTATAATATAATATCTTAAAATCTTTACAATTTTCTTTTTACCCACATACATACTTCGTAATTAATATTACTCATACGCACCGATGAACAGCCAATTTCCTCTAACAATAAACAACTTTGAAACAAAACTGTGATTTGCTGGATCATTCTGATTGCGCTATTCTGGTTCATCTATTGTACAGTTTTTCTAAACGAATTGATCGCGCTCCAAGAAATGTATTGATCTTGCATGAAATATCTGGGGTGATTGATAATGCTTCTGATCGAATTAATTGGTATGCCTGATCAATATACTCACACTTCCCGAAAGTATTGATCGTGCTTTCTGATCGAAATGAATGAAGGTCATTGTTTCAATTGAAATAGTTCCTTAATTGCATTGTTCGCACTCCTTGATTGCACTGATCGCATTCCCCTTTACATTGCTCATGTGGTATTCCTTAAACTCAAAAACATTGATCTTGCTTATTGACCGCGATCTCCGATCAAATTTCTTAATGCTTTGAGAGTTCCTGAATGAATTGATCTCTGGTGAAATTGTTAAAGCTGCTAATCAATTTGACTGCGACCCCTGATAAAGCTCCTAAATGAATTCCGATCCCGAATAAAATTGATAAAGTTAGACTAATCGAAATACTCATTCTTCCTTATCGCATTGAGCGTCCTTTGTGAAGGAATTGATCGGGGTTACTGTTTCCATTGAACGCATTTCCTAAATGCATTCTTCAAACTGATTGCATTCTCCTTCAAATTAATCACATACCATGAGCACTGATCCCAATGATCACTTTGATCGCTCCATGAATGCATTAACCGCGTTTCATATCAAACTGATTTAAGAATGTAAACCTAAAATGTTAAAATTAAATTTTTTTCTATATCATTGTGCTCTGTTCTCGTGTGAGCCAAAAATATTAACAAATTTAAAACGGCCCGCCACCGCGAAAGTCAAAACATTTTAGTTTCAGTTCTTCTAAATGACATTCTTCAAAATCAAATCAAGCGTAAATTTCCATTTCAACACAAACCCTTTAAAAAATATCAATCTATTATGAAGTTGGAATAATTTATCAAATGATTTTTTCCAATTATAATAGAATCTATTCAATAAAAAAATAACCAAAGCATGCAAAGTAAAAATATATTTTTATCGCAAACTTCAGTGCGGGCACAAATTTATGCAACAACAGCGCAGCTCTCTAGCGAAAAAGGATTTCAGCGAAAGTGTTGATGCATACAAATGGCCGCGCATCAATTTGTGTACATTTATGTATATGTATAAGTGCATGTATGTATATATGTGTGTGTGTGTGTGTGGGTGTGAGAACGAGTGAAAGAAAGAGAGTGAATATGCAATGGTATTGATGCCCAATGCGTTGATGTAACTGGCGCTATTGCGTGTGTAGCTGTGTGCGGCTCATAGCTTACACTGGTGTATCAGGACCAGTGCCTGTGTGCCACCGCTGGTGTCCTTGCACACACACACAGCCACAAAACATTAGCATAAATGCAGTTTAAAATTTGAATTATTCATGAATGCGATGCAATGCGCACAAGCATTTGAAGCATTTGACCACTTGTGGCATTTGAAATTGTGAACTTGACACACACACACACACACACACACACACACATGCACTCTTACAGATGAACGTCAGCGACGACATTACTACAACGGAACAAATGCATTACAGAAATGCAAAAATTTTTAGATGCGGTGGCATGTGTCGCTTTAATGGGTTCTGTTATTATTGCGCTTGAAATTGTAGCATAGAAAATGAACGAGAATCACTTATCGCATTCCATGCCATGCTGCATTTAGTTTCCCTCACTTCACTTGCACCAATCTCGCCAAATGCAATCAATGCGAAAATCAACCGCATTAATATTATTTTTATTATTGTAAATAATCTGGATTCTCTTTGAGCAATTAAATTAAATATCATTTAAAAGTTTCATTGGAAACGCAAATAAATTTACATATTTAATTAACAGGTTAGGGTGGAGCTACTCTCTCTCTATCTCTCTCTCTCTGAACTCATCAAATAAAATGTTCGCGATCTGTCGTGCGTTGAACTTTTTATCGATTAGCAATGGAGTTTATTTCTGAGTAGAGTATACTCGGGAGCATAAGACGAGAGAGAGAGAGAGACATTATTATCATGCACTTGCATATCAAGAGCTCTTCACCTCGCCTTTTGCAGATACACAACATTTTTTTCTCTCGCAGATTTAAAGTCATTGTTCGAATTTCATCTGCCTAGTCAGGGTTGCCACTTTGGTACAATTCTACCAAAACTGGTAAATTTTTTTCCATTTTTCTGCGATCGGTACATTGGCACATGTGGTCGCTGTAGCGTAGCGGTAGTGCGTTGGACAGTTACGAAGACTGTCAGGGGTTCAAATCTCAACACAGGCAAATAAAATTAAAAAAAAAAATTAAAAAAAGAGCCACAACAACAAAATTAACGGCACCACCTCTTGACAGGCAATGGCAAACCTACAAGAGTAAAAATTGCCTATAAAAAGCTTTTCACTTTGCCGTTCGGATTCGGCATAAAACTGTAGGTCTCTTCCATTCATGTACAAATATAACACGCACAACATGAGCGGATGCGAAAAGACTGGCCTTTGGCGCTACATGTGGTCATAGTCGGCACTGATAAACTGAAGTTCATTGTGGTAAAGGCATAACACTTGCCACTATCTGCCTATCTCTTTATCGGTGTCTTTTGTAATCACGTTCAGTCTCTCATGCTCCCTCCTTCTTCCTCTCATCTATCAATCTTCCTTCCATTCAACACAATGCTCTGCATTCATAGGAGTACACCCTGAATGTTTATTCTGTATAAGAAAATTGATAATTTTTTTTCCATTTGGTGCATTTTTGAAAATATTGGTACAAAATAAAATGAGTAAGTGGCAACGGTGTATCTAATACTGGTGTCTCTCTCTCTTGCTCTCGCGCAACTCATACGTGTATCTCTCACTCTTGTGCACCTGCCATTAACCCCAAATATGCTCGTTCCACAAAATGTTTTGTACCATTTTGTATCCCACGAATAAAACATACAATTTTAAATTTTTACAGGAGGAGAAACAACATTTGGATTTCTGTCTCAATATAAAACTTCGTTAGCAAGGTTGTGAATGTAAAATTTTTGGAACGAAATAGTTACAATAACAATTTATTTACTTTTCATCTTCAATTCAGTGAATTTCTGCACAGTGATGGCAGGTGCGAAAAGCTCGATCTAGGCCCTCCACGTTAAAAGAAGTAGAAGGAGAAGATGGCAGATGGTTAAATTACTGTATCTACTATTTTGCTATTACTACCTTCCACCACTTTTTTAATACTGTTTTCCAATAATTTTTATTTACTAACTAAATATTTCTACTACTATGTTAACTACTTTACTTTACTTACTTTTAATGGCACAACAGCCCAAAGAGGGCCTAGGCCGAGCTTTTCGCATCCACTCATGTTGTGCGTGTTATATTTGTACATGAATGGAAGGGACCTACAGTTCAATGCCGAATGCGAACGGCAAAGTGAAAAGCTTTTCATAGCAATCTTTTTCTCATAATTTTCTCTTATGTTTTCTCTTTAATTTAAACTTTTTTTTTTTTAATACTTTCTAATAATTTTCTACTAAAATTTTTCGAGAAGTGGAACCCCTTAAGCAAGGATTTTAATTGAATTGTTTTCAAATGGAGAATTGGCAGTATTTTTCAGTTATTTCTATTAATTTAGTCAGTAAAAAAAACTAAAACAAAAATAGCTAAATTTTCAGATTTTTGTTTGTATTATAAAATCTGTGTTTAAATGAGGTTATGTATGTATGTACATACAGAAAGGATAAAAGTTAGTGAAGTGAGTGATCTACTTTACTTACTTTACTTTTAATGGTACAAGAGTCCATGGAGGGCCTAGGCCGAGCTTTTCGCATCCACTCATGTTGTGCGTATTATATTTGTACATGAATGGAAGGGACGTACAGTTTAATGCCGATTCCGAACGGCGAAGTGAAAAGCTTTTTCATAGGCAATTTTTACTCTTGTAGGTTTTGCCATTGCCTGCTGAGAAGTGGTGCCGTGTAGAAAAATAGTTTTTTTCTACTTTGTGGTTTTGCTTGTGCCGAGATTCGAACCCCGGACACTCTGGGTAGCAGTCCAACGCACTACCACTACGCCACAGCGACAAGTGAGTGATCTGTTTCCTAAAATTCAAATTTAAAAAGCCTCTAAATAAAAAACCAGTTCTCAAACAGCTTAATCTATAAGTCTGGAATAGCATTAGCATGCCTAAAAGTTTCACTTCTACTGACCACGCACCCATCTAGAGCTTTTCTAAACAATTCACAGTCGACTTTCTAGTTTTAAATATTATGATACTATCTTTGCTATCTTTTTTTTGTTCATACAATTATTTTCCATGACACTTGCGAAATATTATCATTAAGTTTATGCAATGAATTGGAAAAATCACTAAAATACCAACACATGCACAGTGTGTGCGTGTGTGTTGTGAGTACATGCCTAGTCATACCTTTCAATTGACATCGATTGCAGGACAGCTAAAAAAAACACTAATATCGAAAAAAAAAAAAAAAAATTCAATTATGCAGTATTTTACATACTCGTGCATCGTACACTTGTGGTTTACATTTTTTCAACTAAGCACACACACACACACACACACATTCATACATATATAGTAAATGTGTCAGTTTGACATTTATGTCTAAATGCGAGTCTAATGTCCAAAACGATTTTATGCATATAGAGAATGTAAATAGAAAAAAGAAAGACAACAACAAACAGCACCACATCCTTATAACCCAAAGCAATCAAATAAAGTGCGAATACACATATACTAGAAAACACTTTTCGTAATTGAAGTGAGGTTAATGTTTTAGTTTATGTGGCTGTGGGGTTAAGAGAGAGAGAGGGTGAAATGAGAGTGTGGGAGAGAGTAAGCACGATTTGCTGGAAATGCTAAATGCAGTAGTGCTACGCTACTGATGAGAGTGCATATATATGTATGTACATTTACGAGTATATGTGTGTGACTATTTGCTTATATTTGTAGCAATGCAATATTGCGCTACTTTTTCTGTGTAACAATTTAAATAATGTTTTGTTTTTCTATATACATATGTATGTATGTATATATGTGGGTGGGTAAACAATTTTTGATGCAAAACAGCGCGGCTTTGGTCGCGCTCCATTGTGTATAAAGTCGCATGAAATGAAATAATGAATCCAACATATAACAACACAACAAAAATATATAATTAAAAAGAAAAAGCAGAAATAGAAACGAACTACTACAAATAAATAACGAAAACGGCAGACATGAAAATGTAATACACTTGAGAGTTGGTGGCTTTGCTGGTGTACAGTGGATTGAAGTGTGGTGAGTTACGGGTCGAATTTTTTGTGTTCGGAAAGGGGAGGGTGCAGAGAGAGAAAGTTACCCAGTAATTGTATTCTAGTCGTGTGATTGTTGTCAGTGATGTATAAAAATTATGTGAGCAAAGAGCGCAACGAAGAGACAGTGACAGATCAGGAGTGCATTTAATGAGTAACTTCATTCGAAGTGAGGAATTGTTGTTGTTGGTGTACAAAAATGGTGTAAGCAACGAGCGAAAAGAAGAGAGAGAGAGAGATAGCAATAACTGATTTTTATTACTGCTGTTGGTGACTTAAAATTATATGATGAAAAGGAGAGAGAGAGAGAGGGAGAGTGAAATTTTTATTTTACTATTAAGGCGGATTCATCGACAGTGTCGCACTGTCTTATTGTTTTTTTTTTTACATTCATGTTTTCGTATCTCAGAGAGAAAGAGTAGAAAAACTTTACACCCTCCCCTTTCCGAACACAAAAAATTCCACCCGTAACTCACCACATTTCAACCCACTCTACACCAGCAAAACCACCAACTCTCAAGTGTATTACATTTTCACCACTGGATCTATGAATCGTCCTTTACTCAAATCATCCTTTGAAATTTAGGTCCTACCGGAAACTTTTGTTATGAATGGAATTGTTTTAGTTTCATTTACATATGTTCCAAATGTATTGGAAATCCCTACATTTCGGTAAAGAAGAATTAATATTAATTTAGTTTCATTCCTCTCGCTTTATTTGGTTTGAATTGGTTATGTTTCCTTTGAAGTTGAATTTCATTTTATTTTCTACGGTTATTTTTCCGATTTGCATGTTTCACACTTTTTACACTGACAATTCATTAATATCTAAACATTTTTAGTTAAGTTCATGGCATCGCATTTTCAACCGAAAACTGAGTACAGTTGTGTTTCTCAACACCACTGTCCATCCATTCTCGCGCATTATTACAAAACATTTTAAATATTAAATTGTCACTAACACGCAATACTTGCATTTTGCCTAAAATAAAAAAACAATACACACCCAGCAATCAGTACCCGGGGGTAGGATGAAACTAGGCTACCCACATATACACTGTGTGTGTGTATTAGTGCCATTCGCAATGTAAGGCTTAATGCCCAGCAAGTGACAATATTTTTCCATACCTTTGACACTCTCCCCTCATCCAGAACACGAACCCACCACATTCAACAAATCCACAAAAAGAGAAAGCATAAAGAAACATTCATTACTTACAATTTCCTTTATTTTTTATACCATTTCAAACAAATTACAACCGAATCGCATTGTAGCGTACCAATGTCCTTTTCTTAGTTATCGCAGGTACATAGTAGCTATGTAAGTAGTTACGTACTACAAATGCTATAAACTTGATCGCATCACTTGTGTAGTGAGTTAGTTACATTTATACCACTACACACGCTTCTCTATTGTGTTGTTGTGCTATTCACTAAATTACAATAAAATTCTATGTAAGTAGTATGTAGAACTTGAAATAGTACATTTACCTTTTTACTTCAATGTAAATTGAAGTTTATTTTAGTTTTGTTTTCCCATTTTTTGTTTGCTCTTTTCTCTGATTCTAATCAGTAAATTGATTACCGCACAGAAGTAATTAGGCTCAAGCACTCAAAAAATAAATGACATTATTCAAAATGTAAATAAATAGAAACGATTAGAAATATTATTATTATTACTTAACATTAGTATAAATTAGGCGAACATACTATTATTATTACTATTATTATCTATGTTAATTATTGGTATTATGACTTGGATAATTTGAGTGCAATTTGGAATTGAGCAATGGTAATTTATTGAACTTTCTTATATGTAGAGTGTTCAAGATTATATTCATAAAAGTTTTTTCGCTACATGCGTATTTATATTTCAATGAGATTTGAGGAGGTGAGCTATATTTTTTACAGACGCATTTCCCAAGAATGATGGAATCCAAGATTACGTCATGCGACGATATGCGCAGAGAGCGACAAATTTGGTGAATTAATGGCTCAATCTCGCATTCTATCATTATTGCACGTTTTGATTGAAATATAGTGCGAAAAGAAGAGAGAGAGAGAGAGAGAGATCGCGAGCACATCAAGTAACTGCATTCTTGGTCATGTTGTTGTAGTTGGCGTATTATTATACACCACATATGTAAGTTTAGAGCGAAAATATCAGAGAGAGAGAAGTTGCAAATAAACCAAACAACTACATTCTCACCGCGTTTTCTTGTTGTTGTTAAGAAAATAATCAGCCCGATTCTAAATATTCCCATTAATTTGTTCTCTTTTAGAATGAATTTCTTTCCAATAATAAGGAGTCTCCCGAGGAACGTTTTTACTTCGAATAAAAGTTGTAATCGGCTACTTAATAGTTGTGACATTTTAGGTTTAAATTATAAATGATAAATATTTACTTAAACGGTAAAAAAGGCATAGTATTTCAATTTCAATTTAAAAAAAAATGGCAGAGAATGAGGACCAGCAAAAATCAAGAGCTACTAGACGGAGCTTGAGGGAAAGCACAAATCATTAAACAAGAAATTTATATTTATCATCATCTGCTGTAATATTTTGAACCAATTTGCCAAAGAATATTTTAGGCAATAAAATTTCAAAATATTTCCCATCTCCCATCCCGCAAGTGTTTAGAATAGTTAAACTATTCTCATGGAAGGTGTTTTTGTTGTTGTCAAGAATAGGTAAAATGGAGAAAAATATATTGGGAAATTTTATTTAGAACTCGACAGAACCCGGTGGTGAATTAAATAAAGAAAATCATCGATTATTTCTGAATGATAATGTTTAAAAAACACAACTTTAATGTAGTCGTAAATGAAAAATGTACCTACGGACTTCGCAATTTCTCGTACAAGAGGTGCGATAGTAAAATTTCAGGCTGCAAATAAATAATCCATATTTGCTCCGATTTAATGTTCTTAGTGAGGAGATACCGCATGACCCCTAATTAAGTGCTCGTTACAATCAAATGGTAGGTATTGGAATATACCGAGCTTATCAGTGGGGGTCATCTATTACTTCCACTTACCAATTGTAAGTGGAAGCGAACCGATTGACTGTCTAAACCTCTTACTTACTTACTTACTTTTGCTGGCACAACAGCCCATGGAGAGTCTAGGCAGAGCTTTTCGCTTAAACTCATGTTGTACTTGATTGAAAGGGACCTACAGTTTTATGCTGAATCCGAACGGTGAAGTGAAAAGCATTTCATGGGCAATTTTTACTCTTGTAGGTTTGCCGTTGCCTGTCAAGAGGTGGTGCCGTGTAGAAAAATTATTTTTAATACTTTTTGATTTTGCCTGTGCTTAGATTCGAACCCCGGACTCTGTGCGTAGCAGTCCAACGCACTACCACTACGCCACAGCGACCATATCCTTTACTTTGTAAAAGTAAGATGGAAAAATTTATAATGGAGAAGTGAGAGGATATGGGCTACATGATCATGATGGTATCATCGATAACGTAATGGTGATTTTTATCGATGGGAATATAACCTTAGAGCGAAGAGGAGAGAGAGAGAGAGAGAGAGAGAGAGAGGGAGAGAGAGAGAGAGAGAGAGGGAGAGAGAGAGAGAGTGTGTGTGAGAATGAGAGAGACAGAGAGCAAGAAGAGAGATAGAAAGCTTCAAATAAGGTACTTTCGGGTATGTGATTTCTAGTCATCGGAATCTGTTTGTGATCAAACTGGGGAAACTAATAAAATGATGAAGACATCTGTCAATTATTTCCATACATATTTCTACATACAAATGTAATTAAATGAATGTTGGTTAATATGTATGCATTTTCCATTATTATTTCTTTTAATTATTGCATTTAATGAAATCATACAATGTCGTGAAAAGTAACATGAAGAGAAGAATGGCGAAGTTTTTCTTTTGTTTCCATATAGAATGCCCTCTCTTTCTCCTCCACAATATACATACTTACGTAGCACATACATATATACATACATATGTTTGTATGTGCATATATACTATGCCAAGTTTTTTGTGAAGAGAATAGTATAAGAAAAATAAAATAAAAGCCAGTCAAAGTCGAAGCGAAGAAGTAGTAGAAAAACTTTTGACAATTTCCTAATTAAATTTGCTTTTACTTAAGTTTTTCTTGTTCGTGCGTTTGCTCGCAAGAGTTGAAGAAAAAAAGAGTGCATTTTATATGAGATGAAATGTCCTCACACACATACACTCACATACGTAGTGTGTATGCGCCAAGTAGCATCACTTCCGCATTCTCTCTCTCTCTTTCTCTCTCTCACACACTCTCGACCTAACCACTCATTCTGTGGCTCTCGAAAACGGTAAAAGATGAGCAGCAGCAGAAATACTTAGTTCCTACATATTTTTCTTTACTCATTCTTCTTACTAAAATATACAGTTATTTCATTTTTTCTTCACTTCTTCATTCATTTGTAAGTTTTTAATTAAATTGCTGTCGCACATGCATGCGTAATCGCATTATGATATTTATGCATGTGTACGTGTCATTGTAAGTGATATGTGCGTTTCGGTTGTCAAGTGTTAGAAAAGTTTCATTAATGCAATTATCCTTTTTCTGTGTGCGAGCGAGTGTGAGCTAAAATTATATTTGAATACTTGGAATTTTAGCAAAAAAAACAAGAAAAAAAACAGATTTTTTATAATTTACTCTGTCGAAAACTTGCAACTCTTGTGTAATTCATCAAAAACATACATACTTCAAGTAAGTGTAATAGAAATTCATTTGTAATATTATAATTTGCTCAAATGGCAGTTAAATTATAATGCATACACATTCTTTCAGTAGAACTCAAAGGCTTTTAGCAACAAATAGAGATGTGTTGAGGTCTTAGGATTGTGGAAATATACATATCAGTATTAAAGGTAAATGCTAACATCAAATTGATGAATAAATTCACATAAATTGTTTCTACTTATTTCATTTCATCATGCTGCATAAAATAATGGCTTCTTAATCTCCTTCAACTGCAAACACATTTAAAATGTTTTTATGTGACTATGTACTTAAAATTGTAGGTATACCTTGAAGCAAATTGCAGCTGTTTTGTGTTGCCTGCAACTTACTACCTTTTTTTTACAGCAAAAACAACAACAACCCTACATTGTAGGCGTTATCGGCAGCATGGTCAACAACATCCACAGCATCATCATCATGAACGTCATCGTCATCGTCATCCTCCGCCATATCTACATAGCCCGCTAGCAAATCCCTTAAGTCCATTTGCAGATTCTTCTTTTTCTCCATTGAGATTTTATCTTTTTTCATTCTCAGGATTCTTAACAGATTTGCATTTTGCATTTGAAATTTTCTTGGGCAGCAGGTGCACTTTTAGCCATCAACGTGGTAGTTACCTACCGTGGCCATGGAACGCTTTGCATACAACAGAAAAAAGTGGCAGCTGTTCGTCATTTTATCAAGCACATAGAGATTGCAAATGAGAGAGAGAGAGAGAGAGAGAGAGAGAGAAGGAGGTATGGAGAGTGGAACAAAAAGAGAATAGCGAATAGTTAGCGAATAAAACAGAACTTTTGCATTAAAATTCCTAAACTGGGCGCATAATCAGTTTACGCTGTGAAAGTAGAATGGAATTTTTTTTTTTTGTGTTGCAACAACAAACAAAGTAAAACAACAAAACAAGCATAAATTTAAACTTGTGTACATACTTATATAATTTTAATTTTCGAATCTTCTCTTCTTCACAAATTACTTACAGCTGAATGCGAGCTTATCACGGCACCCAATTTATCTTGCAATTGCGAACAAGTTTCCGGTTTATTATCTACAAAGTTGTGCAATCATTTATGTTGCTGGTACTGCTATTGCTTCTGGCAAATATATGGTATTTTTTTCGTTTTCTGGTTTCTCGATTTTTGTTGGTTTCTGTTGCCATTAACTTGCTGCGCTTTACTTTGCTTTCGTTAAGTTTTTTCTAGTTACTTATTTAATGTTCTTTTATTTTTCTGCTTCGGAATTAGCCTCAAATCAATTGGATGCTGGCCAAAATTTATTTCCTGCTTTGCCACATAATTTTCCGTTCATTATTGTTGTGGTTTTCCGCTCTGCTCTGGCATTGGTCGTTGAAGCAAAGAAACCTTTGCTATACTTCAGCTGCAGCCTGCTTCATCATCGCCATCCTGGCGGGCGCGTTGTGTTCTCGACTTGCTGCAGCGGTTAGTTGAGAAATTATTGTTGATTGAAATGGAAAATGTTACAGATAACTAAACTGAAGCTTAACGTTCATAATTTCTTTTGAAGTAAGAAAGGTTGAAAAAATATATAAAATAATAAGTACAAGATTTTATGTAATGCATAAATTTTCAAATCAAGAATAATAATTTTTTTATAATCGGAATTTCATTTCATGTCTTACCTAAAAATTGACTTCATGTACGAGTTTTGTTTCTTTTTTCCAGCTGCTGTTCTTTATTATTGCCTTCAAAAGTAAAAAAAAAAAAACTGATTTATTTCCTCTGCCTTTGCATTTATTACATTAAAAACCATAAAAAAAATATATGTACAGTACTTTCAAGAAGAAAGCAATCGGCTTTTTCGCATGAAATAATTTGAATATCAAGTAAGCCTTGATTTTCAAAAAACTTGATTTCATTGTAAATTTCGCAATGTAATTGTAGAAACAGTCCATTATATGCTTTCGTCTCAAGAGCATATTTAAGAAATGAGTTCCGTATACGCGAAACGTTTTGAACCAGTCTTTCTTTGTTCCCATCCAAAAGGTCCCAAGATGTCCCACTTGAGTGCTTCGAAGTACTTAAAAAAGTCGAAGGCGTTTGTCCAGCATTGGAACCAACACTTTTTGGTGCACAAAAATGTGTCCGACTTGCCAAATCGCGAGCTACCTCGAAACAGGAGGACTTGGTTATAAAGAGGATTTTCGAAGCTAATCCAGCCATATCCTTGAAAGCAGCTAAACAAAAATTGGCTCGAAAGGGCATATGTAAATGTCTCTCTGAATACAATAAGAAACCGTTTGAGGGAGTTTCAGATCCAATTTCGAGCAACGACGGTAAAACCCTTACTAACAGTAAAGTAAATAAAAAAACGCCAAGAGTGGGCAACTGAACATGTGGATGACGATTGGAGCCAATTGGTGTTCATAGACGAATCCTCCTTTTAGATGACAAACTCTATTAAGCGTGCTTGCTCCACTAAAGACGGTAAGTTGCTCCAGCGATCAGTGAAACATCCAGGAAAGGGATGCTTCACAAATGCTTGGCAAATTAATCATGTTCACGAGGAATTTGGATGCCAACTTCATGACCCAAAACATCGCAGTCGCTTGTGTAGCAGTTGGAAAGAGGAAAACGTCATAACTTCATTGGATTGGTCCTCACAGTCGCCAGATGCGAATCGGATCGAAAATGTTTAGGCTCTTATGAAGTTAAAAGTACGTGGAAAAAAGATACGTTCAATAAATCATTTGAAACGGCTTCTTATGGAAATATGGTGAAGTTTAACACGGTCATATGCTGAAAAATTAGTCGATAGCATGCATTTCCGTTGTAATGAAATTACAAAGAATGGTGGCGACTGGACATCATATTAATACGAGTATACGAGGTATGATCAAAAAATAACCGTTATTTTCAATTTTTTCAAAAAGTATTTATTTATTCATCAACAACTATCTTGTCCCCTTCAAAGTAATCCCCCTCAGATATAATACACTTATGCCAGCGTTTTTTCCAATCCTCGAAACACTTCTGAAACGCGCTTTTTGGTATCGCGAACAGCTCCTGTTTCGATTTTTCTTTTATCTCCTCAATCGTAGCAAAACGCTTTCCTTTCATCGGTGTCTTCAGTTTTGGGAAGAGGAAAAAGTCAGCGGGGGCCAAGTCCGGTAAATACGGTGGTTGAGGCATGATAACGGTTTTGTTTTTGGCCAAAAACTAACGCACAAGCGACGTTGTTTTTGCTCAAAATTTAGCAATTTTGGAACAATCTTCGCTGCCGCACGTAACATCCGCAAAAATAGCTTGGCATGAGCCGAACGATATGCCAACATCATCAGCAACCTCTCTGATAGTAATTCGACGATTATCCAAAATCATTTTCTTCAGTGCGTCAATGTTTCCATCGGTTTTTGACGTGCTCGGGCGACCAGGACGAGCATCGTCATTGACATCTTCTCGGCCTTCCTTAAACCGGTTATACCACAATTGAACTTGTGTTCTGCTCATAGTAGACTCGCCAAAGGCCAAAGGCCACAGTCAACATTTCAAATGTCCTTGCGCATTTAATTTCATTTTTTACACAAAACTGAATACAGTTTCTTTGATCCATTTTTTGGAATAGTAAAAAATCGAAGAGCACACCAAAACACGACTAACCTTTTTATCTGTCAAAAACAAACTGACAATCCAAAATGGTTGATATTGCCAACATATATAACAGACGTGTGTACCAACATAACAGAAAAAAAAATGCGAAAATCGAACATAGGTAACTCACGAAATTTGAAAATAACGGTTATTTTTTGATCACACCTCGTATTTGCGCAATGAATAATTAATCATTTCAAGATGCTGTGGATTGTTTTTTAAGATACCTTAATTTTTTCATTGACTTAAGCTGATTGCTTTCTTGTTGAAACTACTGTATGTAAAACCAATTCATATCTGCATAAGTAATTTTACTCCTTTCAGTAGAGTAGAATTGCTCCCTTGCACTCTCCCGCGGCCGCCCGGCTGCTTTTCTCTGCTGCTATTGCTGTTTTTGTTGCCCTTTCGTCCTTGCGGTATAATAATAACATAAAAAAAAGTTAATGCCAATTCTGCGTTGAATACATAATATTGCTACGATTGCTATAGAGCTCAGCTGCCAATAGCCAGAAGTAGGCAGGCAAGCAAGGAGGCAGTATCAATTCGATTCATTGCGGTAACGATTGCGATTGCTCTGCGTATGAATGCGTTGCGAATTATGATATCGTGTCAATGCTTAAGCAGAAATACTTGTATTTATAAATATGTAGTTTGTGTATGGTTTCAGTTTCGAATCTTTAATGTTCGGTTGCATCCCATTCTCACCCTATCCTCTCCATATTGATTTCAGGTCACCAGTGTATAAGAGTTCACGAAGAGTACTCGAGTTTGCTCTCTAAATATTTATGTGTGTGTGTGTGTGTGTATGTGGGTAGTAGTATAATTTTTTTGATACGAACATTAAACCCTTTAATGTTCTTAAAATTAGCCCCCATCCTATATTTTCGCCCTCTCTTTCTCTCTCTCTCTCTTCCTCTCTCTCTCTCTTCTTTTCTTCAACTCCCTCGATTACAGTATGTGTGTATATTGCACAACAACTGGTGCCAACATTGACGTTGATAAATGATTGACTAGCTCTCTCTTTTTTTCTTTGCTGTCGGTTTGAGTGTGTATGTGTGCGTGCGTGTATTTGAATGAGTTTTTGATGAGAGTTGATTATATTTTTGAATGATGCTTATTTTTTAATGACTTGTAAATGCAAGTACGTAATACCAACAAAATAATACCTTCATAAATAAGTATAGACTATACTATACATATCTCTGGCGTTCTGCACCCGCCATCAACTGCGGAAAATGTCAAATGTTTAATGTTTGTTAAAGCTCAGTTGGAAAATGAAGCTCCTGTTGTTTGAACCTACATATATTAAAATTTCATATTCGAATTCAAACCTGTTTCAAAGCCGCTTTTGTTGAGAATGAAGGAGTGGAAAAGCAAGGTGAAGTTTGCCTGATTGCCGTAAAAACATCCCAATTTCAAAACTCCTCTATGGCCGATCTTTAGTTTCGTTGAGAAAGAAAGAGGTGCAAGGGGAGATTGACAACGAGTTTGTCTCGAAAACGTCTCAGCATCTTGCATCTCATCGTCTCTCCCTTTCTCTCTGAAAGAGCGTGTCTCACAGCAAAGCAGCAACTGAGTTCAGATCGATACCTCTCATGTGGTTTTACTCTTTTTCGTTAAATCATGCTAATTTTCATTTGCAGTCTCAACATGCGTTTAATTTACATCTATCTATACAAGAAATTCGGAAATAGCAGCTCCCTGCGAGCACAGAATTTAAAATTACATAAGTTAATTCAAGAAAAGAAAGTTTGACATGTACATATTTGTTAAAAGAAATACTTTACATAAAAATATTCGTTACTCTCAAGGGAAAAATAAATTTATGGAGTGCTATGAAAGAGAGTGCGGTGCAGATTTCTTACGCTCTTAAAGGAGAGATTTAAAAACTTGTAAGTATATAATAAGTGAGTAATTCGGTTGTTGAATTTGATTCAAGCCATTCGTCTTTAACCTTTTTCAGCCGTGAATACCATTTCCGGGCATTTGATTGAGTGAAGCCCTTACTGAAGAATAAAATCGCAAATAAAGTAAAAGATTTGTATTTAGATTTTAGAGAGTAGCAGTAGCCACTTGAAAGTACTGTAGTTTCATAAATTTGCAAACTAAGTGTGAACATGAAAGTAATTTAGTTACATGACATTTAAAACTAACGCACTCTTTTAAAAATAGAACATACTCCCGCGGAACACTTGAAAAAAATGGTGGATACCCGAGGCTACATAGAGCACGAACTTTAAGTTAACTTAATAAAAAGAGAGAAAGAGAGAGTATAATATAAGTTTTCTAACCTACATATCAAACTAAGAGATCAATAAAGTTTCATTTAAAAAACGAGAAGAGAATCTCTCTCCGTCTTTAGAAATCAATTCATTAAGTTAACTTTTGTGAACGCTACAACTTCTAAGCTAAGTACCTAAATGATTGTAATAAGTTTGCATATACCAGACTCATTTCGATAGAAAAAGAGTTCGGATGTGTATGTGTACTACTTTAGCTCATTGTTGAGCAGCTGCTGCATGCGAACATAACAGTTCTTGCTCATCCCATATTGAATGCATTGAAAGAGTACAACTTTCTACTCCCTTTAACCATATCTGCTTTAGTGCATTAAAGATCAGTCTGTTGCACGCACGCATAACGGATTTTGAGCATGCAATACACTGAAAGAGAGAAGATTGCATGACGTTCTTTGCCCAGGCCGAAAACCTGACCTATGAGTGCAGGACAGTTGCTCAAGCACTCAGGCTTTGTAGCCCATTGTACTTAAGGCCTAGGAAAAGAAGAAGGGGTGACAGCAGGTAAGGGGTTAGAGAAAAAGAGGGAAAAAGTTGGAAAAGGGGTTATAGGGGGACTACGTTCTCTTCCGTAAATTTTCCGGATTCTCTCACAAATCTCAGAAGATCGCGCAAGGGGAAGGAGTGAACTTTGTCGAAACCCAAAATGCGCCATCTCGTTCTGGCAAAGGCAGGACAGGTGCAGAGAAAATGCTCTGTGCTGTGCACCTCCTCCAGACAAGATGTGCAGGTCGGGTCCTCGGTGATGCCGATGGTGGTCATATGTTGGCCCCATGGATTATATCCTGTGATGAGTCCCACCATCCGGTGCAGGTCTTTACTTCCGAATTTAAGAAGGAACTCATGGGCCGTCCTGCCAATGAGTACGAAACCCAATCAAGGGAATGGCAACGACGACTCATCTTTTATACACATAATTGTATGAACACAGTGGCGGCGACGACCTGTTTTTTCCACACATAACCTTATGGGACACAGAAAAAAAAATTTAAATTGTTGACTAGTCGCTGAAATAGAATCTCTTCGATTATATTTTACTGCGCTATGATGGTGAAGCTCTCAAATTTTACCTAAATTGAATGGATTTTGTTGGCAAATTTTTATCAAATTTTTACCTTCTGCTACCAAGGTTCCAGCAGAAAAAATTATAGATTTAAAATTCTTTTGTTTTTTGTACACATAATTTGGAATTGGAAATGTCAATATAAAAGTTGCAGTCGCTACTACTTAAAGCAGGTCATACTCTGACTGCTTTAGTAGCTATAAAAAGTTCGCTACAGTGGTGTTTATGCGAACGTCCTGCTAGTCCGCAAACAAATCAATCTAAGTAAGTATTTGTTAAACCCTAATCACTATATACTACCTCTACTCTAGTCTTGTTATGTTTTCGCACAACTAGGTATTTTCAACAATCTCCACAATAGAATCTCAAACTTTCGATAGTAAAATGTGTATCATAAATTGCAGTTTCAAACTTCTCTTCTTCACTTTCTTGCCTGCTCCAACGAACACACTTGATCTGGTAATCTGATAACTCTTATGCTCTAGACAAGAACCCGCACATAAATATAGTATTGCATCGCGTGACTGTGTTTTATAGCTGTGCATACATACACATATAGTATGGCGTGTTGCTGTTGTTGTACTGTTGTTATTTTTAGTGTTAACTGAATTGTTTTAAAATTTCACTTAAACGCTCTTCAATGATAACAAAACTTTGATATTTACAACTAAAAAAAAAAATGGAGAAATCAAAAAAAAAAAAACATTAAACAACAACAGACATGGAATTGTACTTTCCTATATATAGCCTACTAAACTAACAATCAACTATAATAACAACAAGAACAACAAAAACAACTCTGGTATGTGTCTCTATGTATGTATGTATGTATATTGAAGACGCGCCTCTTTCGCCGCTCTCTGGAATTGTGCTTTCGTGTTGAGAAACACTTAAATGCACTTTTCACCTAATAAAAAACTACAAACTATATAGCAGCTAGAATAACAACAGCAGCAGCAACAACTACAGCAACAACTACAACAACAACAATAATGAAACAATTTTCGATTCCGTAACAAGAAAAACAAAATAGTAATAATAATAAAAATAATAATGACAAGAGAGCACCAACAGCAGCAGAAGTTAAAACAACTAACATGCTATGTTATAAAGGATACGTCTAGCTAAATAACAGTTATTTCGTAAATACATACCACACATACATATGCATATATACATATGTACAAACAAACAAATGAAAAACGTAATCATTAGCTTCAACTAAGTACGCTGAAAGAAAAAAAAGGAGAAGAAAGTGAAAACCTTAAAAGTTTGAAGGTTTATGAGTTCGGTTTTGTGCATGGAAATGTCTGTGGGTAGTTTTCTAGTAAAATCGAAGTTTCATTTACATGTGTTAAATACTCACTTGTGATATGTATATTTCTGATATGAAAACATCTTAACTCCCGGCAGCATCTAAATTTGAAGTTTTCGTTTGCTCCGCTTTTCGCTATACGGACTTTGTTCATAATTTCAAATTTTTTTATTCATTCTTCCAAATCTATTTCGTCCCCTTCAAAGTAATCTCCCCCGGCCCCAAAACACTTGTGCCAACGTTTTTTCCAATTCTCGAAACAGTTGTTAAAGTCAATTTCCGGCATAGCCTTCAATGCGCTTAGCGATTCAGCGATTCGTGTTTAATGTCTTCAATTGACTCAAAACGGTGTCCACGAAGCGGTTTTTTGAGTTTAGAAAATAGCCAAAAGTCACACGGTGCTAAGTCAGGCGAATAGGGTGGTAGGGTGGTTGCGGAACGATATCAGTCGAATTTTTGGCAAAATGGTCTCGTAAAATCAATGCAGTGATTTTGGAAACAATCGTGCATGCAAATGCGTTTTAAAATGGTTTTCACTGATCCTTCCGATATTCCAACGATGCCAGTAAGGTCTCTGACTGTTAATCGTCGATTCTCGAGCACCAATTCGTTGATTTTATTGACCAGACGTGTTGATCATCAGTTGATGTTGATGGCCGTCCTCGACGTGGTTCGTCGTCAACACGTTCTCGACCATCTTTGAACAATTTGTACCAATCAAAAACACTTGCTCGCGACCTACAATTATCACCGAAGGCCGTTTGCAACATTTTGAACGTTTCGGCACCAGAAATTTGATTCCGCACACAAAATTTAATGGAACTTCTTTGTTGAATAATTTCACTCATTGTGAAAATCGCCGAATGCACTTTTTGTACTTCAGAAAGACAAGCGTATACTAAACACTAATGATTATTTTGATGTTACATTTGGCACAGATGTCATCGACAGATGTCATACCAACCTTAAAAAAATAATATTTTGATGAATGGGTTTCCGCGCGAAATTTAAATTAAAAAGTCTTACTACTTTTTGCCCACAGTAGTATATGGAAAAGATTTAATTTATAATGAAAAATATGCAATAAGTTTTTAATGTTGTTAACTCGAGTTTAGTTGTTATTCCTTGTGGCCACAGATTTGTTCTCTTGACTAATTTTTTAAAACAAATGTTTCGCAATCTCATGAGAGCTTCCTTATAAGCATTTAAGAGAGCTCAGCAAAGTCTGAGCTCTCGAAGTGGGTTGCGTTTACTTGTGCAAGTCAGAAAAACTCAATACAAGCAAAGTTTTTCACGAATACACTTAAATATTTGCTACTAGTTGCAGCAGGTTTTAGAAATTTTTGAATATTTTACTCGTAGATATTCTCAACTTGCAAATGTTCGTTTCCACGTGTAAACGCAGCGTTAACTTTTGAGGCACAGTTTAGGCATGAAACTGCCATATTGAAAGTGGTTTTTGGTGTGTCTCAATCAGTGTTGCCGTTTTGATAGAGTTCTACCAAACTTGGTAGATATTTTTCTTTTTTTAATTTGTATTGTTGGTAGAGTTTTAGAATTGTCTTCAATTAGATTTAGATTAGGTAGATTTTCAGTCAAATTCGTTTATACTACTTGACTATTTGATTTGAGGAAACTCTTAGGCAATAGTAAGGGTGCTCATCTAAACTCGCAAACTCGAAAACTTACACAACGCGTAAACTTTAGATGAGCGCTAAAGTGAAAATAGCGTAAATATCGAGAAAATAGCTGCCGCGGTTAGGGTTAGGGCATTTCAGACTTCTGCAGTCAGGGTTCACATATTAACAACCTTGCAGTGTCAAAAGTAAACAAATGAAAACTAAACAAATTAACTCAAAACAAGCACAAAACCAAAAAAAAATGGAAAATGCCACATTGTTAAAGTTTTGTCGAAGATACAGCAGTAAATAATTTGCTAATGCTGGAATTATTTGGAACAAGTAATGGTAACCATTTGTGTGTATATTCAAGATTTCGAAAGTTAACTTTTCTGATTCCGTCAGCAGGAAATCAGTTGGAGGAAGAGCTCGAAATTCTTGAGGAATTAATCAATTCAACCATTTTTGTGACCGGCTTCCGTTATGCAGCTCCTTTCCAACATTACTCCGTTCCAAGATCAAACTACTTCTTAGTCAACGTTCTTCCAGCCTTGGACGTAATATGTTTTGGAACCTTATATGCGATTTTTCGGGAACTTTTTTGGTGTATTTCTTGTTATTTTTTTTTATTGTTGTTGCATTGCTATATTTACTTTAATAATTAATTTTTCGCTGTTTTTTTGTAATTCATTCTTAACAAAAGCACTCAAAATTGACACGTCCAAAAGAAATGAAAGCACCTCTCATTTGAAACGCACTATTTTCTTAAAAATCTTAATTAAAATAGAAATCGAAATAACATTTGAATCTACTTCAGCGTATTTTAGTATGTACTATACTGATTTGAGCCAAAGGCAACCCTTACTCACGCGTATATTTTCGAGGTAGCTTTTCGATACAAAATCGAAACTGTGTAAAACTGTGTAAACTCTTGCCCATACAAATTTTGACAGATAGTTTACGCGCGCGTAAATTTTCAAGGTTTTCGAGATAGTTTCGAGTTTAGATGAGCACCCCAAGTGAAAAGTGGTCGCTGTGGCGTAGTGGTAGTGTGTTGGACTGCTGCGCAGAGTGTCCGGGGTTCGAATCGCGGCACAGCAAAAATCAAAAAGTAGAAAAAATAATTTTTCTACACGGCACCACCTCTTGGCGGGCAATGGCAAACCTACAAGAGTAAAAATTACCTATGAAAAGCTTTTTACTTCGCCGTTCGGATTCGGCATTAAACTGTAGGTCCCTTCCATTCATGTACAAATATAACACGTACAACATGAGTGGATGCGAAAAGCGAAAAGCTCGGCCTAGGCCCTCCATGGGCTGTTGTGCCATTAAAAGTGAGTAAAGTAAGTGAAAAGGCTGGCAAGATTTGCAATAACTTTTTGAGCGGAAACGTGATCGGGTTGTGCAAATATGAGGCAAGAAATATTTTTCTACCAATTAAAAGTTTTTTCGCAAAACATGAAATTTCCATCTCAACAGAAAAGGTTGCGCATCTTTTGTAATCAAGCTTCTGTGAGGTCTGCTTATGGTTAATCGGCCTCGCCACCGATGACGCTAATGTAATAGTCCAAACAATTTTGTTAGATTTTGGGGTATTTTTCAGGTTCATTTGGTTTGGAAAATCAATGCAAGTTGAAATCATTATAAGCTACGCCCTTCCTGCGCTCTGAGGACGCTTCCGGGACGTTTCAAAGCTTACTTCTTATGGCATACAGTGTAAAAAGTATATGAGCTGTACTGTGAAGAGGAAGCTGACACCGAAGCGCTCAAGTGTAATTAATGACAATTTTTTACATACGATTGCAGCATTTGAATGAAAACTAAATAATTCAACTGATGCGAATGCAATCAGAGTGTCCCAATGTAATCATCTTTGTGAGAAACTGAAAGAGTGGTGGTAAAAGATAAAAAAAAAAGATTTGGTACTTCGTTTGAACCAGAATTGATTGTCATCACTTGTGTAAATGATATATGCGATATCGTATTATTATTTGCTGCTCCTTCCTCTTATTTTCAGTAATTAATATGTTTGTTGTGCTTTGGAAGTGAATGTATGTTCCAACAACTAATTGCATTTGCTAACAATAGCGAGTATAAAATTTAGCAAAAACCACAACGAGAAAGAGACCACGGCAACAGCAAGGAAGAAATGTGGCACAGGTAGCAGGCGAATGTCAAATACAAATGAGAAGCAGAAAGTGACAGTTATTAATTTCCTTACAAAATTCTATAGCTGCTGCTTACTGCTGGTATTGGTATGGTATTGGTATGGCTGTTATTATTAATGTTGTGGATGTTGTTGCTTCTATTGTTATCAAATTGTATACAGCAATATTCAGTTATTGATGTCCAGTCAAATTGCTGTTCTGCAACAGCAACTACCAACACGGCAACGACAACGACAACGACAACGACAAAGACAAAGTTGGCGACGACGATAACGTAGTAGTGTGACATTTATGTGTGTGTGTGTGTGTGTATGTGTGTGTGAATGTATGTACACGTCGCTCTTGTAATTGAAGAATTGCAATTCCACCGGCAAGTTATGTTGCATGCTCACGTAACTAATTTGCCTCGTTACGGGAAGAGAGACAATCAAACACATGCAAAGAAGACTCATACGCACACACACACACATTGACTTCTCTGCATTCGTCTACAAATAATTGATATTAGGTCATCAACATTCGAAATAGCCAACAACAATTGAGTGAACAATGGCCAAATGGAAATGACAGCAATGGCAATAGAGAATATGAAAGAAGAAACAACAAACAAACCAACCAGGCAACAATAATATGAATTTGTCAATAACAAAGGGACGGCAGTTGCAGACAAAGACTAAGAAGTTGTAGCCATGCAACATGAATACATAAAAGATTGAATTGCATAAATTGTGGTAAAGTAAGAAGAGATGAGAAATTGTTATTGCTTCACTAACGGCCGATGTGAGTAGTGCTGCTGTTGCTGTTGCTGTTGCTGTTGCTGTTGCACTACTGCATACATACATTGTGTTAGTTGTTGCCAAAAATGGCAGCATTGCAGAATAATAATTGCACTGCAAAGGCACAAACACTCACACACATACACACAAAGATACACACACTCACATCCAGAGCAGTAAAATTTACTATTTATGGCTAACAAATTTCCAACAAATTCCCATCAATAAATGGGTAGAAAATTGACAAGAGATTGTAGAAAATTGCATTGGCAGCAGTAGTAGCAATCAGCAATCAGTGACCAGGGCTGCCGGCAACTGCCAGCAGCGCTGGTATATTTACAATTGACATCAAACTTCTTAAGTGTAATTTCATGTTCTATTTTTGTATCTGTTAAAAAGGGAGGAAGGGGGGGAGGAGGAGGAGGTTCACTTTATTCTATTACTTAAATTCATTTTTTGACATTTGACTTCATTTGCTTATCTTATATCGTCAGCTGTGCTACGTGATCGATCACGTTGTTGCTGCTGCCACATGTTCATCAATATTGATAATGTCGATTTTGTTTTTATTCATTTCGTTGTTCGTTCTTGATTGTTTGTTTTTTATTGGTGGTTTAATGAATTGCTTTTTAACAAACGTCAATTGCTTGCTTGTCTGCTGGTGGTAAGTTGCTCAAGAGCGCGCAGTGCGTGCATTAAGCGAAATAGATGAATTGACATTTAAACATTTAAAGTGATTTGACTAATTATCCCCTTCCCTAAGATTTTTCGGCTTTCATTTTCCATTTTTCAGAATATAAACTGTGAAATTAATGGCAACAAGTAGGCCTGAAATTTACGGATCCTGCCTGAGTCATTAGACTGCACTTTATTTTTAGCAAGGTGCCCGAGTCTATCAAAGCTTACCGTGGTTAATTCGAAACCTCTTTCCAGTGTCATATTATCAGAAAGCCACAGGCTCAAAGTCTGACATACATATTTTAAAGGTTGCAGTGCGGTGCCGATGTGGCGTAGTGGTAGTGCATTGGACTGCTACGCAGAGTGTCCGGATCTCCGAATCTCGGCACAGGCAAAATCAAAAAGTAGAACAAATAACAAACTGGTCGCTGTGGTGTAGTGGTAGTGTGTTGGACTGCTACGCAGAGTGTCCGGATCTCCGAATCTCGGCACAGGCAAAATCAAAAAGTAGAACAAATAATAATTCTAAACGGCACCATCTCTTGGCAGGCAATGACAAACCTACAAGAGTAAAAATTGCTATGAAAAGCTTTTCACTTCTCCGTTCAGATTCGGGTTTAAGCTGTAGGTCCCTTCCATTCATATACAAATATAACACGCACAACATGAGTGGATGCGAAAAGCGAAAAGCTCGGCCTAGGCCCTCCATGGGCTGTTGTGCCATTAAAAGTAAAGTAAAAGTAAGTGCGGTGCCGCTTATTCATCTGTCGTCACAATCGTTTCTTTTATTTCTTTACCTGCCATAACGCTCTACCCTTAGTTCTCCCAACTATCACTCCTTGTTTGGTCCTTTCCCTATCTTTCCAATTTTACTGCCCCCTAGTTTTTCAACTTCCTTTTTTCAATATCACCCTTTTTTCTTTCTTCCTATTTTACTCTCTTTTCTGTATCTTCCCTGCATTCGCCAGTCGCCTCTGCTAACAGCCTCTCATCATTGATGGTCAATGTCCACGTCTCTGCGCCATATATTAGGACGGGAAGGATGAGGGACTTTTAAAGCGTTATTTTCGTGGATCCAACGAGGGTCCTACTTCTCAATTGCCTACTGACACCTGTTAACAAGATTTAATCTCCGCTTGATCTCAAAGCTGACATTATTGTTGGCGTTTATGCTGGATCCTAGGAAAACGAAATCTTTGACGGCTTGAAAAGTATAATTGTGAACAGTAACATTTTGTCCAAGACGCCGTGACTCTTTGTTTGTTGACAGGTATTTCGTTTTGTCCTCGTTCACCACTAGACCCACTCGACGAGACTCCCTTTCCAGGTTGGAGAATGCTGTACTCCCCTTATCTTAATTATTCCTTAATTAATCTCTTCCTACTTCTCCCTTATTTTACATTTATTTTTCTTTCTCATAAATCTATACCCTTGTATCCCCATATTTCTTTTTCTCCATTTTATCTTTCTCCTTTAACTCTTTCCTCCTTCTCTATCTTCATTATTTTCCACCTCTCTCTTACCTAAGTCTCTTCTTATTTATCCCTCTTACTAGTTTTTAAAATCTTAATTCATGCTCCTGTATCTCCCTCACTGTAGGACCATAGCTATGCAGAGTATGCAGGGTTCAAGTCTCGGTAGAGGCAAAATCAAAAAGTAGAAAGAAACACTTTCCTACGTAGCACCACCTCTTGGCAGGCAATGGTAAATCTACAAGAGTAAATATTGCTGTGAAAAGCTTTTCACTCCGCCGTTCATGTACAAATATAGCACGCACATCATAGACCCTCCATAGGCTATGGTGCTATAAAAAGAAGGAGAAGAAAGTATCTCCCTCAACCCCTAGTTTCCTCCACAATCTCTTCTCATTTCTACCTTTCTCTCTCTCTCTCTCTCTCTCTCTCCCCCCTCTCTACCTTAATTTTTCTCCCCTATTTCACTCTCTTTTTATTTATCTTGCGACTACTTCTCTCTTCTATCTCTCTATCCCTATGTCTCACTCCCCTATCTCCTATCCCTATCTCTCACCCCATGTCTCTCCCCCATCCCTCTTCCTCTATCTCTCTCCCATATATCTCTCACACTATCTCTCTCCCCCTATTTCTCTCCGCTCTATCTTTTCGTTCCTTTTACCTTTGTAACCTCTACATACCTCCCCTTCCTCTCCCGCTATTTCCTCCCTTGAAATTTCACCTTATTATTTCCTCTCTCGTATCAATCTAGCCACACAATCTCTCACGCCTTTTTTCCCTTTTATCTCTTTCTCAAATATCTCGACTACTTTCCACTTTCTTCCACCCATTTCTTGTTCTCTACCTATTTTCTTTCCTTTTCCTACTTTTTTGTTTACCACCTCCTTTTTCCTTCACTTGTTTACTTCGTTCCCCTATTTTTCTCATCCTTCATTTTCATTTTTTCTATCCTTCTATTTTTCTTTATCTATATATATCTCCCTTTATCCGTCTATATCTCCCTCGCCTAATTACTCTTTTCATATCCTTTCTCCAATCGGTCTCTCTCTTCCCCAACAGAGTTTCCTTTTCTTTTACTTCGAATGATTTTCTCATAACAGAAATTAATATTTTAATTTCTATTCATACCTAAATATTATAAGGAGTGAGATCGAAAAAATCGGATAACTTTAAAAAACCACTGCTTGAAACTCTTCATCTGAATGAAAAACTTCAAACAGTAGGCTTTGCGTTGGAGAAATTCTGATGAAATACAATCACATGTTTTTTGACTTGTGAACTTTCAGTTGAGTCATGGCATCGGAAGTGGAAAGACGTGATTTAGTTGTTGAATTATTTCGAGAAAATCCGCAGTGGAGCGAGAAAACCATTGCAAATAAAGCGAAAGTTGCACAAAACACAGTATCGATGATTCTTAAAAAATTTAATACAGACTTAACAGTTGCTAGAAAATATGGTTCTGGAAGGAAATGCGGTTTCGTGTCTCCACAAAAGGTGAAGAAAGTCGTTGCTCTCTTAGAGAAGAATCCAGCGTTGTCTAATCGAAAATTGGCGGAAAAAGCCAAAGAAAGTTGGAGTGAGTTTTTAGTTCGTAAAATTAAAAAAGATGCGGGCCTTAAGACATACAAAGCGCAGTCAGTACCCGACAGGAACGCTACTACTTAAGAACTTGGTAGCCCAGAGCCGAGCTAAAAAGTTGAAGACAGACTTTTTCCAAAAATTCGATTGCTGTGTTATGGACGATGAAACATACGTGTTGCCTAAATTTTCTCAATTGCCTGGTCCAGAGTTTTACACCGCAAAGGAACGAGCAGGAGTTGAGGAAAGATTTAGGACAAAACAAAAGTCGAAGTTCCCGAAGAAGTTTCTGGTATGGCAAGCGATTTGTAGTTGTGGACTAAGGAGTAAAAGTTTCGTAAC
Source organism: Palloptera scutellata (assembly GCA_958295655.1). Classification (NCBI taxonomy): domain Eukaryota; kingdom Metazoa; phylum Arthropoda; class Insecta; order Diptera; family Pallopteridae; genus Palloptera; species Palloptera scutellata. The sequence continues at coordinate 29,491,069 of OY282452.1, read as the reverse complement.
AAGTGGCACTGTTAACGCCGAAATTTATGTGAAGGAGTGCCTCCAGAAGAGATTGCTGCCCTCAATGCACAATGTATCTACTTTCTTTTGGCCTTATCTAGCTCCCTGCCACTACAGTAAAGTAACCCTTAAATGGTTCGAAGACCAAAACATCAAATTGGTATCAAAAATCGCCAACCCACCAAATTGCCCAGGACTTCGGCCTATCGAGAGATATTGAGCTCTAGTGAAAAGAACATTAAAGGCAACAAACAAAGAAAATCCATGGACGATTTTAGAAATTATTGGAATGCTGCCGCCAAGAGAGTCTCAGAAATGACAGTAAAGGCGCTAATGGCAGGCATACCGGAAAAGTTGTCCGAATTCTGTAAAAAACAACAAACAAATTAGTTTTATTGATCATTTTATCAGAAATTAAATTTTCTTTTCAAAACTGTTTACAATTTAAAGTTATCCGATTTTTTCGATCTCACTCCTTATTTATTAAAAGAAAAATTCCACTTTAAAGATTTTCGAAGCGAAATTTTGTAGCTTGAATTCTTTGTATTTATATTCAGAGACATTTTGTTGTTGTAAAATCCAAAGACTACAGATTTTTCATCATGTTTTCCCCTCCTTTCACACATCCCTGTTCCATATAAAAATTCGGCCTGTCAATTAGCGCACAAAGTCGAACACGATGACTTTGCACGCCGCCCAGCCCACGTTTTTTCTGGCTCTGCTGCCAATTGACGCCAATGTTGCGCACTTAAGCTCGGTTGATGGACCATAAAAACCAAACAGCAATATTTTCCTCTTTTTTTGTAGCTTACTTATGTGCGCCAAAAAATATTTAACGTGCATAAATTGTGTGTCATTGATGCGATTTATTGCCATATGAGAGATGCCACAGAGAAATGGAAACACAAAATATCACTGATTTTATAGTGAATATGGAATAACGTATGGAAAGTCAAAATTGTAGAGGCGATACCGTTGTTGCTCCTTTTATTACTCTTGTTATTGCTTCGCTCTGTTGTTTTTTTCTTACTTCTCGCTCTTGTTTCTCTCTTACTCTCTGCATATGTTTGCTTAAAAACAACCACACACACACAGACACACACACACGTATATGAGAGCAAATCATTTTGACATCTGCTGAGTGTAGAATTTATTATCAAAACTAAAGTATACAAAAATGAGAGCATGACATGCAAATTTGAGCGTAAGAGCAGAAGAGGAACAAAACGACATATGCAAGTGTGTCACTTTTGACGATCGCTGTGCAATGTTTGCTTATATCAACTATACAATAAATAACAAAGTTTTGACCATTATTTTGTTAGATGTAAAACTGGCAAATGCACACACATAAGCGCTGAAAGCGTTCACTTACAAACCGAAAAAACACAAGAGAAGAACTTAAATGAATTATGGCATTTGTGCAACGAAAAATATTGCGGAATAATATTTTTCATATTGTACACATGATAAAATTACAAAAAATTAAAAAAAAGAGAAAATTTGTTTACTTTTTTGAAAATTTTTAAAATTTATTAATAACAAAATATTGCACACAGCGGTACAGCGGTACAGTGGTGGCTGAAAAATATGTATGTATTTGTGCATATATTTTGAATGTATTAATTTTTATTACAGTGATTCAGTGAAGCGCGAAAACTCACTCACATCAGTGCACAAATTTAATGTTTGTTGTTACCTCGATCTTCTACTACTACTACTGCTTACTACGACTTCTGCCAACTACCAGCAACTACATTTTGTTGCTGTTGGTGCTTTTGTTGATTTTTGTGTAATTTTTTTAATATGCACATATACTTGGCGGAAATAACACCCACACAAACCACACACATTCGCACATATGTTTTCGGTTACCGTTGAACTCTGCCGCGTCCTCTCTCACCCCTTCCCGCTCTTACTACGCTCTTTTTCTCTTTTCCTTGCTGACAATGACTTCTTCTACTTGCTCGGCTTTACACATACTCGTATACCAATTGGGAAATGGAAATAAAAGCTACATTGTTACAGAAATGCAATTTCTGCCTTTATTTTAATGGCAAAAAACAATAAAAATGTTTAAAAAAGAAAGAAAAAACACGAGAAGTTTTGAAATTGGTAAAGAGATAACGGCGGCAGAGCGGGGCAGTGACGGGGGCTTCAGCGAACGAGGAAAGCGGAAGGAAACAAGCGCATTTTTGTGTTTTTTCCAGATCATTTTTTGTTTTCTTTTTATTTTGTCCCTTTCATGTGTGCCCATTGTTTTCTGTTTTCTGCACACAGTTTTTTATATTCCATTTTGGTGTGTGTGTGTGTGTTTTTTGTTTGTTTGTTTGTTAAATTGCATGGTAAATAATGTAGTGTTAATTCTCATGAGTGCAATGTTATTTGTTTTATGAGTTTAATGCATTTGTGTGTTATTGAAGTGAGGCAAGCGTGTCTGTATGTACGTCGCATATAATAAATAAAATGTTAAAAAACATAAACCTTACATAAACCCCGACATCAAGGCAATAACAATAACAACAACACCGTGTAAGGAAGCTCGCAAAATGTAGAAATGTGTTTGCACTTTTAACATACCAGTACACGAAAGCATCATAATTCATTGCGTTTAGTTCGGCAAGAGATGCAAATGCAGCGAAACTAAACAAATTAAATGAAATATTAACAAAGCTGGAAATACTACCTACATATATAAAGGGTGATATTTTTGCTACTTAGTTTTTGACGTTTATATTTCTGATAGTTGTGGTCGCTGTGGTGTAGTGGTAGTGCGTTGGACTGCTACGCAGAGTGTCCGGGGTTCGAATCTCGGCACAGGCAAAACAAAAAGTAGAAAAAATAATTTTTCTACACGGCACCACCTCTTGGCAGGCAATGGCAAACCTACAAGAGTAAAATTTGCTATGAAAAGCTTTTCACTTTGCCGTTCGGATTCGGCATTAAACTGTAGGTCCCTTCCATTCATGTACAAATCTAACACGCACAACATGAGTGGATGCGAAAAGCTCGGCCTAGGCCCTCCATGGGCTGTTGTGCCATTAAAAGTAAAGTAAGTAAATTTCTGATAGTTCACGCGTGATTCTTGACATGTGTCAAAGTAAAAAAAGCTCATGTTTGGTTTGCCATTTCATCGTGAATAGACTTATGACTCAACAACGTTTGCAAAATATTGAAATTTATTATCAAAATTCATGCGCTGTGAAAAAAGTGTTTCGCAAGCTACGTCCATTTAGCGACGTGGCTCATTTTTGGCTCAATGGGTACGCGAATAAGCGGAATTGCCGTATTTGGAGTGAAGACCAGCCAGAGGCAATTCAGCAGCTACCAATGTATCCCGAAAAGTGAACTGTTTGGTGGGTTTATGGGCAGGCGGCATCATGGGACCATACTGTTTCAAAGACGTTATGGTCAATGAAGAAAGGAACCGTTCGATGATAACACGCTTTTTTAGCCGAAAATGCAAGAATTGGACTTGGCCGACATTTGGTTCCAACAGGTTGATGCCACATGCCACACTTCCACACTGCACGCGAAACCATGCATCAATTGTAAGGCGAAGCATTTGGTGAGCAGTTAATCTCACGTTTTGGTGTAGTCAATTGGCCAAGATCGTGTGATTTGACCCCGTTAGACTATTTTTTGTGGAGCTATGTTAAGTTTCGTGTCTATAGGGACAAGCCAAACACGATTGCTGCTTTGGAAGCCAATATTGAATGCGTCAAAATTGGACCTTCAGAATGGACCACTTGAAGCGTAGCCGCGGGCAGCATTTTAGTGAAATTGTCTTTAAAAAGTAAATGGCAGGAATTGATTTATCGATCCAAATAAAAATTTCGTTCACTTTTGTAAACTTTCTGTATTTTTTTTAATATTGATAAAGCAGGCTCTTAAAAAATCACCCTTTACAATAAATAATCTTTTTCACCTTGTCCTGAAACCAAAAACCTTAAAAAAATATTTCTTCGGCCTATGATAAATTTAAAAGGTATTTACTTTTATTCATTTATTCCATAAGTTTAATTTTTACTTAAAACAAAAACAACAAAATCAATTCAGTGTAAAAAAAGAAATTTAAAAGTTATACATAAAATCACATTTCAAAAGGACAAACTAAATATGAACACTTCAATTAAAATAAAATAATTTATAAAATATTGACTCAAATTGTCCACTAATGCTAATATTTTGTGGAGTAGCCTTTGTTAATTAAAACCGCCTTCCACCTTCTAGGCATTGATTCCACCAGAGACGCGCAAGTAGCCTGGCGTATGGAATACCACGCTCTTTCAATGCTTTGCCACAATTCGTCTTTGTTTTTAGCTCTGATACTGCCAATCTTCTCTTTGACAATATTCCACAAGTTCTCGATTGGATTAAGGTCAGGAGATTGTGAAGGCCAGATCATGACGGGAATTCCATTATGGGAAAACCAATCTCGCGCAAGGATTGAGGTGTGCTTTGGGCCGTTATCCTGTTGCATTTACCATTTCAGGGGCATTTCCCATTCAGCATAAGGAAGCATCACCTCCTGAAGGATGTTTACGTAAAGAAATCTGTCCATCGTTTCTTTTATCCAATAAGTACAGAGGGCCCACCACACCATACCAAGAGAAGCATCCCCCATGATGCTTCCACCTCCGTGCTTAGACGATTTCCTAGTATATTTTGAGCTTAATTCTGCATTTTCGGGCGTCTAACCCAATGTTTGCCATCACTTCCAACAAGATTCACTTTGCTTTCGTCTGTCCATAATAAGTTAGGCCATTTTTTTGCATTAATTGAACCATTCCACTCAATGTGCGCTTCAGCGAACTCTATGGGACATTTTCGATGTCTTTGTGTCAACATTGGTACTTTTCGTGCTGTTCTCCCATACATTGTTTTTCCACCAAAGGTCTCCTTACCCTTGTCTCCTCTCTAATTGCGGCAGCTGTCTTAAATGGATCGCGTGCCGCCAAAATTCTTATGCGACTGTCATCTGCACTTGTAGTTTTGCGGGGTTTACCTCTCTTGCAATGAAATTTTTGAGGTAATAAAGATTGGTAGACAAATGTCGAGGATCTGCTAATAGTTTTAGCTATTTGGCGGATGCTTTGTCCCTCATTTCGCAGTTTTACCACCAAATCACGCTCCTTCTTGCTACAGTGCTTTGCTCGACCCAACTTGCTGTGACATTACGGAATAGTTTACATTTAATTTGTTGAATTACCCTCAATGCTACCATTTAAATGCTTACCAGTACAAATTATAAACTAAGTAATTTAAGTTTTCTTTTTAAAATGTAAATTTTTTCGTCTGCTCTTCTTATTGGATTGTCCCCCTTCGAATGCTTCGCTTCAACTTTTTTTGTTTGGGAACCCCCAAAAAAATATTTAAATGTAGTGTTGCCACCTAGAAATTTATAAAGTAGGTATATATCATACTATTTTCTTCTCTATAAAAATTGTTTGCCATAAGCAGTCCGATAAAAGAAAAATCAGTGGAAGTTTTATAGTGCAAGGTGTTCTTATGGTCGCTGTGGCGTAGAGGTAGTGCGTTGGACTGCTGCGCAGAGTGTCCGGGGTTCGAATCTCGGCACAGGCAAAATCAAAATGTAGAAAAAATAATTTTTCTACACGGCACCACCTCTTGCCAGGCAATCGCAAACCTACAAGAGTAAAAATTGCTATGAAAAGCTTTTCAATTTGCCGTTCGGATTCGGCATTAAACTGTAGGTCCCTTCCATTCATGTACAAATATAACACGCATAACATGAGTGGATGCGAAAAGGGCCTAGGCCCTCCATGGGCTGTTGTGTCATTAAAAGTAAAGTAAGTAAAGGTGTTCTTATTGAATTGTCCGACACTGTATGTTGTGTCAGTTATATTTGTATATGTAATCCTAAAAGACTAAGTTATGGCTTGCCTTTCAGTTAAGGCAAATTTCAAAATTTCTTATTCATATTCGATTTTTGACTGTGCCAAATCTTAAGCCCGACCACCCTGGCATTTTACAAAAAAACACTCTCTGTAGTTAAAAACATTCATCTCGTATTCTCATGCATGGCTACGCAAACTATGTAAATACTGTCTTTAAATCTACATAGTTCGTTGTTGCGAAAAAGATATTTGGATAAATCTCGAAAATGGGATATTTGGAATATGGTAGAGACGAAATCTCTCAACAGACTTACATATGTAGGTACATATATAGATATGAATATATTTAATCGGTTGTAAGTTCTATTCTTGCTCTAACACCGCCATAGATTCTTACACATGACAGCCTGCAGTATAATTAAGTAAACGATTATTTAAATTGAAATTGAATATTTTAATTAATACTTTAGGCGCATCGTTACTTTCACGCCTACTGTTAATTTAAAATGCAAAAGTAAAACGACAGTAGAAAAAGGAAACGAAAACAAAAATCATAAACTTCATGCGGCAAGACATTACCAGAGAATTGTGCTCAAACATAATTTATAAATATTAAATGTGCTGTCAGAAAACAAAAACAACAAAATAATCACATTCTCAAAGACATGCGCCGCATGCAGCGTCAATAACAGGCCAAAAACTAACAGCAACAGTTCCAGCCCCTGTTGAAACCGCACACTCCGATTTGCCTACCTTCCTGCACGCACGAAGAATGAGCAGTAAATCCAATCCAAGTAAGTAGTAAATATAAATTTAGCATAATTTGAGGTCAGACAGCGGAAGAATGGTGGCGAATTTGGCGAGAGAACAAACAGTGACGAAAAAAAAGTTATTAAAATTTCAAAACAAAACAACAACAACAACAAAAAACAAATACAAAAATTAATAAACATAAGTAAATAAATGAAAATCTCGGAAGCAAAGCGACGAGGAGAAAAAATCTCTCATTTCCATCGTAGTAGTGGTTTTCGTCGTAGGTACAGGGGATATTTCTCATTTCCACAAGAAGCTCCGGCTACAGTGGTAGAGGAGGCGGGGGAAGGGGGGGGGGTTTGGAGAAAGAGGAGGGGAGCTTCAATGAAAATGCGCATTGGCCTCAAGTTCGCCCCAAGTTCGCCCAGATGCCAGCTCTCGATTTAATAGTGGAAATTACTTGATTAAATATGCATGCAATATTTTTGTAGGCGGAGCAAAAGAATTTAATTTGAATAAACAAATATCTGTGGTATGAGAGTATGTATGTGTGTGTATGTGTGTGTGTGTATGTGTGTTTGTGCGTGTGTTTGAGAGTGTGTTTGAGATTTGTAATATATATTTGAAATTTTTGTTAGATTTAGGGAGGTGCTTCTGAATATTGACAGCGTGAATATTGCAGTTTTTAATTATGCAAAAATATGACAGCGAGTGAATATTTGAAGAGCAATATTTCATTTTTCTATATATTGTATTTATGAACATAAATTTCTTATACGAATGTGCTCTATCGATCGATTTATCTAGCAGCCTGTCGAAATTCAATTTGCATTTTAATAAAGCTTCAAAATATTGTCAATAAATATTGGCATACAGCTGGAGAGCAACGTCACCCACACCATTACCATCACATTCGCACACACCGTCACCTCTTGCATCGCCCAACTAAAGCAATTTGCCAGTACAAGTCGCTGTCAGTGGGATGACATTAAACACACACACACACACACACACACACACACACACACACACACACACACACACACACACACACACACACACACACACAGACACTCAGGAGTGAAAGAAGAGTGAAGCACTGAAACTCTGCAAGTATCGAACCATTCGAACGTACGAAAGAAAGAATACAGAAAAAAAATTTTATGACAAATGTCATTTGAATATTATTATTGAAAAATAAAAAGAGCCAACTTCAACAAGAAGAACAACAACATGGTTGGGTCACATTTAGCAGTCAGTGGTTTGGTTCGAGCACCAGTAGCAGCAGAAAAAATACGGAAATAAGCATTCAAGCAGTTGATGAAGTGAAGCACGTGGTAAAGACAGTAGAGGAGAGATACATAGAAGCGCTTGCAACAGCATGCAACAGCTGTGAAATGTGACGCTTGTCACTCAAGCAGAAACGTGCTCGAATTAAGACCAGAAACAAAATAAAAATTGCAAGTTGAAATGAAAATTAACTTATACATACACACGCATGCATACACAATACACATGTACATGTACATACTCGCTGGTAAGTGTAGAGAGGGGAAATGAAAAAGAGAGGAAATGAGTGAGAGCAGTAGCGAGTGTCATTTATTTGTGACAATTGAAAATGTCGTCGACGTGGCCTTCGTTGTCGTTATTGCGGTTGTTGTTGTTTTCGTTGTTTTCGTTGTTGTTTTCGTTGTTGTTTTCGTTGTTGTTTTCGTTGTTGTTGTTATTGCCGTCACAGGATAAATCAAATTATTCGATCACGTTCACATTTCTTGCAGCAAACATACACGAACTGATACAATTACCCACTCGGAGAGAGAGCGTGAGAAAGAAGCTCAGAGTGGAGATGCTGCAAATTAATACCAAATTAATTTTAATTTTCTTTACTTACATCAACAATATAGTACACGTTTGATTTTATTTTTGGTTGTGTTCCTTATGATGGAATATTAAGTGAATGTGTTTGTTTTTGTTGAGGTGAACGTGAGCTCAACTTGTGTTGAAATTAAAATTTTGATTAAGAAAAAAACAAAAAAACTTGATGTGTTTGGAATTGTTGCATAATTTGCTGGCATTTGCTGTTACGGAATTTTATTTGCCATGAAAAGCTTCAATTGAGAAAAGATTTGCTGCCGTCTTAGTGCGATGTGAGAGAGAGAGTGAAGAGATTAGGATCATATCCAAACAAAATAAACTAAAGAGAGTGAGTAGAGAGCTCTTGTTGTTTATATTTCCTTTCTCTCTTTATCTTCTTTCTTTTTATCCGCACATAAACACTTTAGATTTGCAGTCCCCCAGTTGAAAATTAGTTGTTGCGACAATGAAATTATATCGCATATTAATTGATTACCGTAACGTTTGTATGAAAGGTTTGTTAATATGATGACGATGAAGGAAATTTATAGGTATCAAATAGAAAACGTGAGCAGTTGGTTGGAATTGTTCATTGATATTATGAAACATTGAGAATTTGTTTGACAAGTTGGTTAACACTAACACATCTGATTTCTCTTTCTAAGTTGTTGTTTATATGTAGGTGATTATGCCTGACTTTCCAGGGAATGGTTCCTTATTTTATTTAAAACAAGGACTAAATGTAATATAAAATACTGGGTAGGTGGTAGCCCCGCTCAGAAGAAATGATAATTTTACGCATGATAATGTGTCCAAGGCACATACTTAATTGAGCTATAGTTTGAGAACTACTTATTTTTTCTTTTTTTTCTAACTGGTACAATTTTTTAAGTTGTTTTTACTAAAAGATGAGCATACTTTAAGGGGTTTTAAAATAAAAATGTGTGGCTGCAAATTATTTTGGAAATAGTAGTTGAAAAGTAGTAAAAATAGTAGCGTAAAATAATTATGGAAATAGTAGTGGAAGAGTAGTAGCAAAATGTAGTAGAAAAATTTAGTAAGAATAGTAGTAGAAAATTGTAGTATATATAAAATAGTAGTGGCAAACAATGGTAGATTTAGAATTAGAAGAGTAGTAGCAAAATGTAGAAAAATTTAGTAAGAATAGTAGTAGAAAATTGTAGTATATATAAAATAGTAGTAGCAAACAATGGTAGACTTAGAATTAGAAGAGTAGTAGCAAAATGTAGTAGAAAAATTTAGTAAGAATAGTAGCAGAAAATAGTAGTATGTATAAAATAGTAGTAGCAAACAATGGTAGAATTAGAATGAGAAGAGTAGTAGCAAAATGTAGTAGAAAAATTTAGTAAGAATAGTAGTAGAAAATAGTAGTATGTATAAAATAGTAGTACCAAACAATGGTAGAAATAATAAATTCACCATCCTCAACACCATGCAGGAACTCACTGAATTAAAGATGAAAATAATTGAAACGTTAATGAGACTTATCCTTTCAAACATTTTCAAAGAAAACTTCGCGGTTGACTTTGTTTCACTTAAATAAAATTGTATGTTTTGATTTTTATATCAAAACGCTCTTCCATTTAATCTTCTCAGTAACTCTACTTAGTAGGGACATAAATACTGTTACAGCATTGCACATACCCATTCCAATAGTAGACTTGAACATACTTACCCTGTTATTACCACATCGTTTATGAAAGTTAACCTCTATAGCGTTATTTTGAAACGGGAATTCAAAATTGTGTCAGCTTTCACCTTGGAGTGGTCAGATAATGAACCACAGAACCGTATCGCTTTTATAGCACGTTTTAAGTGTGAAATGAAAAAAGACCACTCGGGATTAGTCGCATGTTCGTCTACCAGTGTATAAAACTGTTTTGAGTAGACTGAAGATATCAAAGACCGCCACCAGTCAGCCGTCCACATACAGTTCGCACGCCGCAAGTCATCAAAGACGTGAAATCAAGAAATCAGCGAAATCCGCTCCGAAAACAGAAAATCATGACCCGTGAGATGAATAGCACGCAACTGTCCATGAGTCGAATTATTAAAAAAGACTTGGGATTCGGTGACTTCAAACATCGCACAGGACATTTGTTGACTACAGCTTTGGAAGAAAATAGGGTAGAAAAATCCAAACGTCTTATGGTGAAGCACGCTTATAACTTGGACAGAAAAATCTTGTTTACGAATGAAAAAATGTTTACCGTGACGGGAAAATTTAACAAACTAAATCATTGGGTGTATGCACGGTCATCTATGGAAGCTTCTGCACTGATCTCACGGCTCGAAAAGGGTCATCACCCAGCTTCAGTCCTGGTTTGGTGGGGTGTCTCTTACGATGGGGTCACTGACTTGCATTTCTGCGAACAAGAGGCCAAAACTTCGGCCAACGTTTACCAAGAAACCGTTTTGGAAGCTGTTGTGAAGCCACTTAACCATTCCCTGTTCCAAAACCAGCCGTTGGCTTTCCAGCAGTATTCTGCGCCACCCATAAGGCTAAGACGACCCAGACCTGGCTTCAAAACAATTTGCCAGCTTTCATTTGCTGTGCAGAATGGCCGTCTGGAGCCCTGATCTGAATCCACTCGATTATAAATAATGGGCAGCTTTAGAGGAAATGGTTTGCCACAAAAGATACTCCAACATTGATTCTCTGAAGACTGCTTTGGTTCGTGCTGTCAGCACTTTTCCAATGCAAGAGGTGCGTGCAGCTACTGATGATTGGCCAGTGCGACTTAAGGCGTGCATGAAGGCCAAAGGCGGGCATTTTGAATAAGTAATTGCTTTTTATATACAATATATATCAATAAATATATTTTAAAAAATTGGTCCAAAAAAATTCATTATTTTTAATTTTATAACATCAAATGTGTGTAACAAATGTGTGTAACAGTATTTTTGTCTCTACTAAGTATTCTCTTGAATTGCTACTTGAAGAGAGAGATTATAAGAAGATGGTGATGACACAGGTCGATCAAATTTGTGTGAGTCGAAAAGGATTTCTGCTACATGTAAGAACTAGAAGAACAGCAGCCGCCATCAGTGACCCTGAATTGATGACCGATGATTTTAATCAAAAGCTGAAATATGATAGGGAGAAGAAAAAGATTTTACACCAAAATGTTTACTGAGCCTCCATAATGGCAGCCACATTACCAGAAAAATTATCCACTAGAAACAATACGATTCATTCACTATTGTAATTAAAGATTTCTACAGCTCCATACTTTCTAACGATATTATTTTCAATTTACGAGAGTATCAGCGACTTCAATCAAGGTCACCGGTTCAATGAAATTGTTTCCGTTGTTACTAACTAAAACTTTCAAAACTTCGTTTTCTTCTATTCAATTTTTATTGTTTTTATTGAGTGTGAGGAATTACTCAAGTGGAAAATTGTCATGTCAGTGAATTGAAATTTGTTGCGTTTAGGTACGTACAAAGTAAAACAATGTAACTACGTAGAAATACCATATGTGCGTCATGACAGGCAATATTACAACAACAATGTGCAATTTATGCCACAGCAACTGTGGCAGTTAGATTATAAAAGTTAAAAAAAATAAAAAAATCATGCAGACAACTTAAGTTGTAGCTTAAGTATCTGCATATTTATTTAGTTAAGGATATTATCTTTTAAATTAGTGAAACTAGCAATGAGTTTCTAGTTTGTATTAAAAATATTAGCAATAATTTTATAAAAAAAAAATATTAATATTACGTATACGCTCAGTTGCACTAAGTAAGAAGTCAGTGAGTGCTTCCTGTTGAGTTTGCTAAACTTATTCACATCTAGTATTTATATTTATGATGTTCCTTTTATTAAAACTTCAGAAAAGGCTATAGGATATAAATAATTGCCATACTTGCTAATTTCATATATTAATTCTAGTTATAAGAGAAACAAAATGGGAATGAAATTTATTGCGCAACCCAACCAGTTTTTCACTACTACGTTCCGGCATTTAAAGTTTCCTGCTTGTTTTTACTGCTTGTTTCAGCTTCTTAAGGCTGGTACACGCCAATTAATTTTCAATGATCATTATTATAATTGTACAAGCTCTGTACAGTCATATTCTTTCAACGTGTGCCGTCATCATCTCATGCTCCTCACCTCCCCCCCCCACTCCTCCACCCATTACGTTTCATCTTTGACGCTACTCATATTTACTTTTTACCGTTCGTTGTCGTTTGCTTCCCGGCGACGTTGTCGTTGGCTTGTATGTTGTTAGTGCAGCGGAGCGCATTAATTGCTCCTACTAACTAAGAGTTGTTGTTAGTGCATAGTACATACAGTACATACGTAAAAAGGAGCCTCGTTCCTTTTCTCTTTTCCTTTTTTTCAGTGAGTGCTGCTGCTGCTGCTGCTACCTTATTTATGCCTTGCCTTGCCTCGTCATCGCATTGACATTTCCCAGGCCAATTTCTGTTTAATTTTCGTTGCGCCACTAATTGGCTTCATTTAGCTTAACATTTTATTTATGCAGCAGCAATAGCAGCAAACATATTTTTTTTTCTTTTTATACTATTTTCTTTTACCCACACAAAAGCAACATTTTTTGCATATACTTTTGTGACGTCGTTAGTGACGAGTGTGTGCAATGTTGTGAGTAAACTGAGTGGGTACATTTCTAATTGGCTCTCAAAAGAGTCTAACCTCAACTCAACTCAGTTCAGCTCAGCTCAGCTCAGCTCAGCTCAGCTCAGAATTTTCACAACAACCAATTCAATACAAATTTTTGATGAGCGCAATTATATTTCATGCAACAGTTGGCAGCATGCGCAGCATGACATCGAAACGTATGCAATCAAGTTGCCACGCCGAAAAGGAAAGATCCCCTCTATGCAAATATTAATCACACTAACCGAGGGAAGATAAATAAAGAACAAATGCAGAAAAACCAGCAGAACATTTCATTCATAGAAATGCATCAAAGCATACAATTTTATCAACATTTTGAGATGTTCACGTAGTTTTCTAGTCAAGCAATACCATATGTTGTTGCTAAGTAGCGTATTCTTTGTCTTTTCTTCTGCCAACGACAAAATAAGAAAACAAAAAAATAAAAATATATTTTGTTTATTTTTGTATTTGCTTTGTCGCATACTCGTATATAGAAAATGCTGCTATTTTCATGTGGAGAGAAGAGCAGGAAAAACGAGTTAAGGAAAAAAGACAAGAAAAGATAGAAACTCAATTACTTTAATATGCCACAAAAGTCAAATAAACAAACAAACATAAGCAGCACCAGCAGCAGCAGCAGCAACAACAACAACAACAACAGTAGTAGTAGTCTGTCAACAAATGCATTTAGTTGCTTGAGAGTAACAATATGATAACAACAACAATACTCGTATATTGCACAATCGAACGGCCAAAGTATGTATACAGTAGCATCAGTGGTGGCCACTCCGCAGCACGCGAGTGCGAAAGCAATCCAGACTGGTACTTCATGTACCAGGCTGATTTCCATAGAAGAATAGTTCAGCTGATAAGCGGTGCATGTGTGGGTGGCTATCGCTGCGCTGCATTAAAAAAAACAGACAGTGAATATCTTGGCAAACTTTCCTTAGTCTCTTTCTTTTTCTCTTTCATATAACTAAAGTAATTGAAAATTGCAATTGCAACATAAACAAACAAAAGTGGCACAGATATCCATAAAAAAAAAGAAACAAGGATGCAGATAAGGAAAAAGAAGCAAAGTGAGAGACAGAGAGAGACAGAGAGAGAGTATAAGGCAGGCAGTACGAGAGAGTGCGCGAGGGAGAGTAGGTAAATTCCATCAGCAACTTGGCCTATTTTCATGAAAGTTAACAACTACAACCATAGAAAAGTTTCTTAAATTATGTAATGACACGACTTGATGCAGGTGACAATGTGAAAAGGCTGTAATTTGAATTGATGCGGCGGTAATTTCGAAATTGTTTTCTATAGATTATCAAATAATTTCAGCGATCAGATGGAAAAGAAAACAAAAACAGTTGCTTATATACTTTGGCCGTTCGATTGAGCAATGTACGAGTATAGTTGTTGTTGTTACTGTTACTCTCAAGCAACTAAACGCATTTGAGTTTCCATCTCTTTTGGTTTTTTTCTACTCTACTTTTCACATGAAAAAAACTCTACGTCTCAGACTCTCTCAGTTTTATCTCAAATGCTCTATGTAGTTATTCTCCAAATTTATGATAATTCAAAAATAATAATCAGAGAGAGAGTGAGAGACAGAGAGAACAGATTCTCATGATAACTTTTTAATTGTTGTTGTTTTTCATTATATTTGCAATAACAGTAAAGTTCTTGGAATATGCACAAATGAGTTATGAACTCAATTGAATTGGCTAAATGATAATCAGGGCCATATAGTGGCGTATGAAGGGGGGGGCGGGGGAGAGGGCGGTAAAAGAGGGCGGTAAAAGAGGATATATTCCCGAACATAGGAACAATTTTCAATTTTGAGCAAAGTCTGACTTGTGATTGTATGGATGTATTCGTTCTATAGACAAAAGTCGGGAAATTCATTGAATCTAAACGTACCAAAAGTTGACTTCAATTTATATGAACTTAAAGTTAACAACTTTTTTGGTGAGAAACTAAGCAAAATCGACAAGAAGCTGGAGAATATACCCACAAAAAACGACTTACAGCAACTCACAGCAGAAATGAGTACAATGAAAGAAGACTTAGCCAACATAGCAGCAGAGAACCGGGCGCTTAAAGATTTTGTGGACCAACTGAAGGCGGAAAGGCAAGCTGATAGCAAAAAATTAAATATCGTTGAAGAGCAGCTGAAAAAGAAGAACATAATTTTCAGAAATATCAATGCGGATGGTTCCCTGGTGGAAGCAGTAAAATCTGTGTGCCGCACGGAACTGAAAATCAACAAAGAAGTAAAAAAAAAAAAAAATATTAAGAAACTGGAAAGTAATAAAAAAAAGGAGATATTTTTGAACTTGTAAAGCAAATGATTAACTTTTTAAAGTAAACAATGTTAGCTTCATTAAACTAACTAAATTTGATATCAAATAGCTCCAAAAATTATCCAAAAACTCAAAATCAAGCGTAATTTATGGCGAAACCATAAGTGTGCAATAAATACAGCCTCCATTTGTTGGTGTTTCAAGTAAAGATGTAGAAACCCTTTCGATTTTTTTTTGGGATCACTGTATATTGTATGAAATTCCAAAAAAAAGAAGCTATTTTCAAAATAAAGGGTGTTTTTTCTAGAAGTGTGGTTTTCAATCTGGCAATACTTGTTTCGGAGTTGGTCTTTTTGACAGCTGTCACTTGATTTATGCTCAGTTTGGTTTGCCATTTCATTCAATGAATAGACTTATGCCTGAACAATGTTTGCAAATTATTGAATTTTATTATCAAAATTCATGAGCTGTGAAAAAAGTGTTTCGCAAGCTATGTCCACTTAGCGATGAGGCTCATTTTTGGCGCAATGGATACGTGAACAAGCAGAATTGCCGTATTTGGACTGAAGTCCAGCCAGAGGCAATTTAGCAGCTACCAATGCATTCCGAAAAATGCACTGTTTGGTGCGGCGGCATGTTATGGGCAGGCGGCATCATTGGGCCGTACTTCTTCAAAGACGATAAAGGCCGCAACGTTATGGTTAATGGGGAAAGGATCCGTTCGATTATAACACTTTTTTTGGCCGAAAATGCTAGAATTGGACTCGGCCGATATGTGGTTCCAACAGGATGATGCCACATGCCACACTGCACGCGAAACCATGCATCGATTGTAAGGCAAAAAATTTGGTGAGCAGTTAATCTCACGTTTTGGTGCAGTCAGTCAATTGGCTATTTTAGACTAGACTAGACTATTTTTTGTGGGGCTATGTTAAGTCTCTTGTCTATAGGGACCAGCCAAACACGATTACTGGTTTTGAAGCCAACGTTGAACGCGTCATTGCGTCATTGGTGAGATTCTGACCGAAATGTGTGAAAAATATGCCAAAATTGGACCTCCAGAATGGTCCACTTGAAGCGTAGACGCGGGCAACATTTAAGTGAAATTATCTTTAAAAAGTAAATGGCAGGCATTGATTTATCAATCTAAATAAAAATTTCATTCACTTTTGTAAAATTTCGGTGTTTTTTTTTCATTTTCAAAAACTAAACTCTTATAAAAATCACTCTTTACTATTTACGACACTGAGTCCCGTGCCAAGATAGGTATTTTAACCAGTTTTTGGCATTGTCACAATTTTCGGTAAGAAGGTAAGAAGATAAGAAATACAAATGTAGTTCAGTAAATATTTATGTGAAATACTGGGGAATTGAAAATTGCAATGTTGAGGATTACAATAAGTTTCTATGATTAGTTACGTACTATATATAAGTATGTATGTTATGTATGTATGTGAAAAGCCTATGTCATCATATCTCGTTAATTCTTCCCAATCTCAAATTCTTCTCCTTTCTTACAAAGATTAATCTGTTAAATTATTAAGCAGAAACACAACATATCACATCCATACATATTTCATCAATCGTTGTCAAAGAATAGCAACAGCAGCTACAGCTAAAATTATAATGCGATTTGTGCTGTAACAAGTTGCAAAACGAACAAATGCTTTAAGCAGCTTTGTTGCCACAGCAAATAATACCAAAAAAGAGAGTAGTCTCTCTCTAAAAAACACACACAACTGCAAATGAAAAACATATGAAAATTGTGTAAACACAAAGCACTTGACTCACACAAACATATTCTATCTTACACAAACACACACACACACACACACACACATACACATTTAAATAACGAATTCAATTTAAACAAAGTACTCAAAAAAAAAAAACGAATTAGAAAAGAACGCCGAAGGTAACCTACTAATTTGCACTTTGTTCTTTGGCATGCGAAATTCTATATACCATATAATATTTATTTATGTATTACATACGAGTACATAGTAAATATTGAGGAAATTATAAGCGTATTCATATAACCTTTTTATGCTGACGCTGGCTAAATTGCTGTCAATATCGTATGTCAAAAAATACACTAGCTCCAAATGTAGTCGAGAAGTTGTCGTGTCAAAATTCGATTTTGCTGTTCGAATGTGAAATCCGACTTGAGCGATATGCAAGTTGAGCGTCATTTCAGGGGGTTGTTAGGCTCTGTAGGGTATTGTAGCGGACCTCTATAATATTCCACTAATGCCTGACATTCACTCTTATCCACATACTGCCGCCAAGTCAAACTTAACAAACAGCGACAGCAATTGCTTCTTTTTTCTTATTATTTGCTTCAGTTTTAGGCGGCGCCATTTTCAATTGTTTCTTGTATTATCATTATTTTTTTTATTTTTTCTGTTCGTTTATTTCATTGTTTGCTTGCGATAAACAAAAACGCGAAACGAAAAAGTTTTACGTTATTGATTGAAATCGCATGAAAATTGCACTTAACGTGTGCTTGAAAGAAGAGAAGAAATGGAGGGGAGAGTAGGGCACT
Organism: Palloptera scutellata; assembly: GCA_958295655.1. Taxonomy (NCBI): domain Eukaryota; kingdom Metazoa; phylum Arthropoda; class Insecta; order Diptera; family Pallopteridae; genus Palloptera; species Palloptera scutellata. Next base: position 29,473,111 of record OY282452.1, on the reverse strand, counting down.
GAAGAGCCAGATGTGTGTTGACTTGGTGTGACTTCTGCTTATATTGTTGTTGTTGTTGTTATTGTTGTTGCTATTATTGTTATTATTGCTGTTTGACGATTACATGCCGCTCCAAACCAAACAAGCAAGTAATCGAGTGGTTAGGACGGGACGGTGGAATAAAGTGGAATAAGTGGAATTAACCATCAAAATGAAGTTTTTATTATGTGAGTTTTGATTGGTTTTAGTTATGCGATTTCACTTCGAACCTCCAAACCCCCCCTCCCCCCACCCCGCCCCCAACCCCGACTTTTTTTCTCAATTCTTTTTCATTTCAGTTTTCTCCTTCTTCATTAAGTTTTTATGTAAGCGTAACACGGAATTGAAATTTGAGTTAATTTTTAGCGTCGGGGTGGAGGCGCACCGAAATGCTTTAAGAACTTGCAAAGTTTTAGCTGTGGATAAAAATATAAAAACTTCAAACTATTATTGCCTTATTCGATTTGAAATTATAAAGTAAGCGATGGAAAACAAATCGCAACCGTAAAGTTTGTCTCTCTCTTTCTCTCTCTCTCTCTCTCTCTCTTTTTCGCTCTATGCTTATTAGCTTTTATATGCCAACAACAATGCAACCATAAATCCTGTCACTAGGTGTGCTTGTGCTATCTCTCTTTCCTTCACTTATTTTCTCTTTATACTCACCTGATTTTTATACATCAAAAACAATACGACCAAGCAAGCAGTTACTTCAAGTAAGTAGATCACATGAGATTAAATTGAGAGAGCAAACGTCGTTGACGAGCTTTTTTCGAATGAGCGAGATCATGGATTTATGTTTAGAAATTTTTCCTGAAGTGTGATTAAAAACCAACCGAAGTGTTTCGAAATGAATTTCAAAAAGGGTGGAATGTTTTTTGAAGTGTCTGGTTTTTGAGCCTGTTCTGGTTTCTCAAGACTCTCTTTTTACTCCTTGCAGTCTCTTCAGTAATACTCCAGGTCAATTAATATTAATATATATGATGACTTAAATAATAGTCAAATACATATGTAGAAAATAAAAAACAATTTTTAAATCTAAGGTTATACAGTTTTATTTAAAAACATATATTTAGTATAACATAAAAGGTATGAATGAAATAAGTATTGCAATAAGATATCATTTAAATTGATAACGTGAGGTTTACAAAAATGTATTAAGTTGCCACAAAAAAACTTTTTCGTACTTTTACAATTGAATGAAATTACGGCGTAACATATCAAGTTTACCCTGAATCGTATAAACCTCCGAAATCCCAACATCAGTGCTGTCAAATGTAAGATTATTATTTCTTTATAAGCAGTACAAATCTATGCGTGGCAATCTGGCAACACAGTCGAATTGTATTCATGACAACTTCAAGAGCAAAAGATTGCTGCAATGAATGAAAAGTATTTGACTTCTTTTTTTTTTATCGATATTACACACCTGGACAAAATAATGGGTGTGAACATATTTTTCTTTCAAAAAAGCTTGGCATTCATATATTTTTTATTATTCTTCGAAAAATAAATTATTTTTCAACATAAATATACTTCAGCGTCATAACAAAACATAAAAGGTTTTAAAAACTTTAAAAAATAACTTAAATTTTGATTAATTCATAAAGTACACAGATTATTGATTGGACAGAATAATAGGTGTGCACAAAAAACTTGGGAATAAATATTGAAATTTTGCTAGTTATTTATGGTCCCGTATATTACTGAATTAATAAGAACGCATTAATACCCAGAATATTCACCATTATTCTTGATGGCTTTTTCGATTCTTCTTGGCATTGACGATATCAACTTCCGACAAGTTTCTACAGGAATGTTATACCTAATTGTTTGAATAATTGCCCATAACTGCGTTTTGTTTTGGCGTTTAAGTTCTCCCCAGAGGTTCTGAATAGGATTTAGATCTGGGGATTGACTTGGGCCACTCAAGGACGTCTACATTATGCTCTTGGAACCCTGCTTAGACAACTCGCGATGAATGTTTAGGATCATTGTCCTGCTGAAATTTCCACAAAAGCGGCATATTATCCTCGGCATATGGTAACATTGCCGTTTCCAACAAATCCTTTTACACGAATCTATCCATAACGCCATTACTTTGATGTATCGGACCAATACCTTGCCAAGAAAAACAGCCCCATACCATTAAGCTGCCACCTCCGTGTTTTTTCTTTTTTTTTGTGAACCGGACTTCGAATTCTTTGCCCTTCGGCCGACTAACGTTTCTTTCGGCATCGTTACTAAACAAATTTATTTTTGTTTCATTGCTCCAGAGAATAATGCGCAACTTTTTTTCTCCCTGTGAACCGCACCACGTTTTATGAACTATTGAAAATTTTTCCACTTCTTCAAATTTGCAGTTCTAAGCAGAGGAACTTTGCGAGCAATCCTACCGGGTAGATTTGCGCTTACTAATCGTCTTGGAGCGGTTCGTGATGATACAACATTCCCAATTTCGCTTGCATTTGTTCTGAGCAACTTGAACGGGTCGCTTTTAGCTAATGTAACGTTACGATTGTCGGTCACTAATGAAGTTTTTTTTTAGGTGCTCCACGCGTTTCAATAGCTTTTACTGGCTTGAGAGCATTTGTAACGAAATTCTGAGACCGTCCCATCGATCTGGCAATGAATTTGTAGGTTTTTCCTTTGTCTCGGAGCTGACGAACAAGTCTTCTCTCCTCTGTACGGCAATGAACTGCACGAACCATCTAATATTATTAAAAATTATAATTAAACCTTTATTTAGTTCACTTTCATCGAAATCTTACCTTCTGGAACTAAATAACGATTTAAATTTATTCACTTTTAATTTGAACCAAAACACACCTATTTTATTGCCCAGATCAATTTGAAGGTTGAACAAGTAAACAAGCCGCAACATTTATCGAGAAGAACTTATGTTGCGGGAATTCCCCCATTTCATTCCAAAACAGTGCCACCAATCTTCTAAATTTGCCTTTTGATTGTAGATCATGCCAATTAAGTTTTTTCGTTCATTTTAAAAAATTTTGAGTTAACACCTATTATTTTGTCCAGGTGTGTAAGTAGTTTTTCACTTTAACTGGAAAACCGAAGTGTTTTCATCAGAGAGAATGTGAAGCACGAAGTGTGCTTGAAAGTGAAGTGAAACACTTCGATTGAAGTAACAGCGACAACTGCTAATGCAGATAGGATAGTAAATACAATGCAAGTAGAGGCGTCAACGTCGACATCGGCTCTCTCTCTTTGCTCATATAATTTGTATACACTAAAAACAAATTTACCAAGCATGCAGTTACTTGGTGTACTTCTGATCTCTCTCTCTCTGTATAAAAACAAATTTACAAAGCATGCAGTTACTTGGTGTGCTTCGGCATACGTCGGTGTTAACGTCGACATCGGCTCTCTCTCTTTGCTCATATAATTTTTATACACTAAAAACAAATTTACCAAGCATGCAGTTACTGGGTGTACTTCTGATCTCTCTCTCTCTCTCTCTCAAAATTATTTTTGCTCATTGATCACATCCGATTATATTGCGTGTAAAAATACAGCAACAAGCACACGACTAAGTTACTTGGCGTGATTACGATCGTTCTCGCTTTGTTCGCTCACGCCATTCCTATGCAACAAAAGCAATGCCGTTTGTTCGGTTGGTTTACATATCAAATCCCTTATGTACCCAGACATTTTTATTTTGTATTTAATATTTGCTGTTTTCTTTTTGTGGTGGGGAGCAATTATTTTGCGCACAAATGGCGTATCACACTCTCTGTGACCACAAGCAAGAGACAATCATTAAATATTTAAATTCATATTGGTTTGTTTTTCTATGTACAATATTTTCTTTTATTTGATTAAACCAAAACAAACCTTAGTCTATTCTCACATGTATACATTTTCATGTATGTAAGTATGTATATGTACTACATAGTAGATATATTTTTAATAGCAATTTAGCATATGTTACCTAAATTTCGGACAGCAGCAACGGCAGCACAGAAGCATGAAGGAAACACAAACACTGACACACACTCACACACACTCACACACACACACAATTTGGCAATTTGGCCACAAAAGCACTACATTCATTTCCACTTGATTTGGCAGCAGGCAAATGTAAATGTATTGCAAAAAAAATTGTAAGCTTCCCCAAGGCACTATTTTCTATTTCAAACTTACACTCACCTTAAAATTTTATATATGTATGTATGTATTTTCGTTAGCTCAACCTGTGCATCGGTAATGAATAATAAATGTTGCTGCTCCTGCTGCTGCTTCTGCCGCTGCTATACAAATATTTTCCAGCTCAAATATAAAATTTGTGACAAATTTTTTTTTTTTCTTTTTTTTATTATTATTTTTGGACTTTTGTTGTTGTTGTTTCTATAAATTATGCAAAGTCAAATAGGAATATTTTTGTGCCTGACCATATGTACATACGAGTATGTATGTGTGTAAGGAAAGTTGTGGGCGTTTAGCTGGCATGTGGATGTATATATATACTTTTCGGGTAGTGTGTGTGTGTGTGTGTGTGTGTGTGTGTGTGTGTGTGTGTGTGTGTGTAACGAGGTGTGGTATAAGTAATCTGTGCCTATTGGCATTTGTATGCAAATGATGCTGCCAACGTTCATTGTTTTTGAATATGTAGATTGACAGCAGCATTTTCAACTAGAAGCAAAATTGATAAGTTGAAATGCATCGATATTAGTACATAAAATATATACATATTTTTTTATGTATAGTTTCTCATTATGTAAAGGATTTGGAAAATGTCAAAAGTTTGACATTTAAATTTCATTTCAAATCAATTGTGTGCGCGTGTGTGTGTGTGTGCAAGTGTGCGTGCATGTGGGCAAGAAAAGTTTCGAAATGCCCTAAGCGGTTTGTAATTGAAACTCCTACGCAGTCAAATATTGTAAAAATATTTTTGTGCATTTGAAAGTTTAAACCTTTCCACACATATTTCCTTTTTCATTGGTATTGGTATTGTTCCAAAAAATTAGGTATTGGAAAAAAATTTGTTAGAGTTTGTCTTTTTTGTATTATCTATGTAATTTGGAGTGTCCTGAGAGATAACGGAGCAGCAGCAGAGCTTATCTTTTCACGCAAGAAAGTTAACGAAAATCATTTAAGCTTTTGAAAATATTAAACAATTTCGTAAGTAAGTTCGGAGAAAATGTTGGAGGAGCAGCAGCAGGAGCAGCAACATTTTATCGCTTCAAGGGCTCCCTCCTGGGAGCAGCAGGGGTTTCGGGTTGCCTTTTTGATTGCAGTTCCACCCCGTTAAGAATTCACGATGAGAGGCAAATATGTCGGTGAAAATGTTTTAGAATGAAAATTAACGGAGGGCTTTCAGTCTTACATTTAATCCCTCTAGGGACGCTTCGTGACCAACCAAGGCCGATTTTCTTTTCCTATCATTTTTTTTTCAACTTTGATCTCGATGAGGGGTGATTTCAGTTCCTCAGCTCCTACTCCAAATGGCTCCTGCTACTTTTTCTTAAAATTCAGAGTTCCAACATATGGAAATCAGAAAGAATAATGCCAATTCCAGTAGCTATTTAAATATTTGTAATTTATTTAAACTAAAATTAAATAAATCGTTTTCAAAACTTTATAAAATTAAAGCTTAAAATTCGTTTTGATGGTTACTTACTTACTTAACTGGTACTACAACCGATGATTGGTCTTGGCCGCCTCTACAAAGCTTCGCCAGTCGCCTCTGCTATGCGCGCGCTGGCGCCAGTTGATAAGGCCAAGTGCAGTCAGGTTGCCCTTCACCTGGTCTTTCCAACGGAGATTAGGACGTCCCCTTCTGTGTGTTCCTCCATCGTGGTTCGAATAAAACACCCTTCTAGCCGGAGTGCTTTCTTCAATTCGCTCAACATGACCCAGCCAGCGAAGCCGCTGGAGTTTTATACGCTTGACTATGTCAGTGTCGGCGTACAGCTCATACAGCTCATCGTTCCATCTTATTCGATACACGTCGTCCACGCATACTGGACCGTAGATCTTACGGAGTATCTTCCTCTCGAACGCTCCTAACAGCCTAACAGCCTCTCATCATTGATGGTCAATGTCCACGTCTCTGCGCCATACATTAGGACGGGAAGGATGAGGGACTTATAGAGCGTTATTTTCGTCGTTCGAGAGAGGGCTCTACTTCTCAATTGCCTACTGAGCCCGTAGTAACACCTGTTGGCAAAAGTTAGTCTCCGCTTGATCTCAAGGCTGACATTATTGTTGGTGTTTATGCCGGATCCTAGATAAAGGAAATCCTTGACGACTTCAATAGTATAGTTGTCAACAGTGACATTTTGTCCAAGACGCCGTTACTCTTTGTTTGTTGACACAAGGTATTTCGTTTTGTCCTCGTTCACCACTAGACCCACACGACGAGACTCCCTTTCCAGGTTGGAGAATGCTGCACTGACTGCTCGAGCGTTTCTGCCAATGATGTCAATATCATCAGCGTATGCTAGCAGCTAGCAGCATGACACTCTTGTAGAAGATAGTGCGAGAGATGTCGAAGTTCGCAGCTCGAATTAGTTTCTCCAGCATAAGGTTAAAGAAGTCGCACGATAGGGAGTCACCTTGTCTGAAACCTCATTTGGTATCAAATGGTGCGGAGAGGTCTCTCCCAATTTTCACTGCGCTGGTGGTGTGGGTCAGTGTTATTTTGCCAAGACGAATGAGCTTTGCAGGGATACCAAAATCAGACATTGCGGCGTACAAGTGATCCCTAATCGTGCTGTCGAAGGCGGCTTTATAATCGACAAATAGATGATGGGTGTCGATCTGTTTTTCTCGGGTCTTTTCCAGGATTTGGCGTAGTGGGAATATCTAGTCGATGGTGGATTTACCAGGCCTGAAGCCACACTGATAAGGTCCAATCAGTTTGTTGACGATGGGCTTCAGTCTTTTACACAGTACGCTCGATAGAACCTTATATGCAATATTAAGAAGGCTGATCCCACGGTAGTTGGCGCAGATCGTGGAATCACCCTTCTTATGGATTGGGCAGAGTACGCTGAGATTCCAATCACTTGGCATGCTTTCATCTGACCATATTCTGCATAGAAGCTCATGCATGCGTTTTTTGAGCTCTTCGCCTCCGGTCTTAAACAACTCAGCAGGCAGGCCATCTGCACCTGCAGCCTTATTGTTTTTCAGCCGAGCAATGGCTGCTAAGACCTCCTCATAGTGAGGCGACCCATTTTTAACGGTTGGTTTAACCTGCCTACCTCACGCTCAACATTTTACCAATTTGATTCCACACCCATGAGCAACAACAAAAACTACTACTACTTGGTTTTCATTAGCACTCGTTTTCAATACTCAATCTCCAGTGTTAATAATTGCCAGCATGACTGAAAGCAAATAGTTAAAATTCAGTTTTAAATGTGTAAGCATTTAATTGAAAATTATTTCCTCCGTCCCAAAAAAAAAAACAAAAAATTCTGGTTTATGGTTTTTACAGTTGTGTGCTTTTAAGACATCGATCATCCACACCGAACCCATGAAAAAAAAACAAAAATTAAATTTATTTTATTTCTTATTTTATGGATTTTTTTTTTACTACATAAATCACTTAGTGTTGGTTGATACTTCCGTTGCATAAAACAGAAAAGTAAGAGTTTATACCATTTTTAATCTGAGAGCACAAACAAGTAAGAAAAAAATTGCTTATCAATATTTCTACACTCATACGCGTGCAAGTTGTGGACGTGGGTCGTAGTCTGACGCAATTTACGCTAAGAGCAAATGAAGGTAGCGGTGTGGTGAGGAAGTACATAGAAGTGACGGGGTTGCGACCATAGCTCAGTTGTCAACGGCTCTAATGGCATTTCAAGTGGATACCACACACACACACACACACACACATACACACACACACACACACAAGCAACACATGCTGCGAAACACGAAATTGGAGAGGGCGGGATTTGTTCCGTAAAATATTAAAATTGGATTAAATGTGTATAGCGAAGCCATGTGGAAAATATGCAGTAAAGATGTACAGAGATTAGCGGGCAGAGAGAGAGAGAGACGAGAGAGACATATAGAGAGAGCAAATGTGAGAGACCCAAAACGTTTATGTGGTTATCGAATTCGAATGCGCTGCATTTATGTTCTTATATTTGCGTTCAGATCATTTCATATAATGTCAAAATTATAAACTCTTTAACTTCCTCCCCGTTTCCACTATAAGTAGCAAAGCGTAATGTCCAACGTACACACACAGTCACATGCACAACATCATATACATAAATTTATATACCATACATATTATATGTGCACATGTATGTACAACAGCAAAGCCAGCCAGCAAGCAACCATCCGCTAAATCTATCTTATTTGTCTCATCATCAAATGCGCATAAATCCAATTTTATCATGACTCCGCATCGTCTCGATGGGTTTCTGTTTATTACGTCTCGCGCCCCCCGTCTCCCCCTCATATGAAAAGTTGACAGTTAGTAAAACGGCGGCAGAGTAAGCGGTTGGGGAAGCTGGGAACTGATTTTATGGCATGCGAATGTATTGGATGGAAGTACAGCATGCGAATATTATTGAAGAAAATATGAAGCATGATTTGTTAAGCATGAAATGCGCTGTATGGCAGTGGTGACTACTACGATTACGTTTCATGTTTTCTCAGTGGATGTATGCGGTTGTGTTGGTGTGGGAAAGGGGTGTAACTCACTTGAGATTTACCTAGTAGGAAAGATGCTCGATTTTGTAACAACATCATTCAGAGCATGTTGAAAATCACTTTCAGTAGATTTTCTGTGACTTTTTCAATGATATGGTCCATACCAAGCGATCAGCTAATTGATTTCCAAAATTGAGGATTTTTACTCTTATGTACGAAATGTGATCAACAAATAACCGTTATTTTCAAATTTCGTGAGTTACGTATGTTCGATTTTCGCATTTTTTTTAAAGAAAAAGGTTAGTTGTGTTTTGGTAGTCGTGTTTTGGTGTGCTCTTCGATTTTTTACTATTCGAAAAAATGGATCAAAGAAACTGTATTCAGTTTTGTGTAAAAAATGAAATTAAATGCGCAAGGACATTTGAAATGTTGACTGTGGCCTTTGGCCTTTGGCGAGTCTACTATGAGCAGAACACAAGTTCAGTTGTGGTATAACCGGTTTAAGGAAGGCCGAGAAGATGTCAATGACGATGCTCGTCCTGGTCGCCCGAGCACGTCAAAAACCGATGGAAACATTGACGCACTGAAGAAAATGATTTTGGATAATCGTCGAATTACTATCAGAGAGGTTGCTGATGATGTTGGCACATCGTTCGGCTCATGCCAAGCAATTTTTACGGATGTTTTAGGCATGAAACGTGCGGCAGCGAAGATTGTTCCAAAATTGATAAATTTTGAGCAAAAACAACGTCGCTTGTGCGTTAGTTTTTGGCCAAAAACAAAACCGTTATCATGCCTCAACCACCGTATTCACCGGACTTGGCCCCCGCTGACTTTTTCCTCTTCCCAAAACTGAAGACACCGATGAAAGGAAAGCGTTTTGCTACGATTGAGGAGATAAAAGAAAAATCGAAACAGGAGCTGTTGGCGATACCAAAAGTGTTTCGAGGATTGGAAAAAACGCTGGCATAAGTGTATTATATCTGAGGGGGATTACTTTGAACGGGACAAGATAGTTGTTGATGATTAAAATAACGGTTATTTTTTGATCATACCTCGTACCTATAGGTTTGCCTTTGACTGCCATGAGGTGGCGCTATGTAGAAAAAATGTTTTGTTTTTCTACTTTTTGAATTTGCCCCTGCCGAGATTTGAGCGAGAGATGAAGTTAGAAGTAAAGGTAGCAGAAGAGGTAGAGGCATACCTGACGAAGGGCTATGGTGGGATTCCCCCGAGCCCGGATGTTATAAAGAAGTGAAGAAGTCCGTCCTTCGGGGTCTTCGAATATCTGATATTTCTTCAAATATAAGTAGTTTATAAGTTTGAAATTTCCATATGATTTTACAAAAGTTTGCTCAGCTGTAGTCTAAGAAAAATATATTCAGATTATAATTTCTGTATTAAGTTTATATTATTAAGATAAATTTTGAATTTCAAATGCAAAATAATTAAATTTACCAATTTTTATTAATGGTTCAAACAAGCACGTCTATTCACCTGACATTTTAGCAAGGTCAGACTTAATAATTTTAAATTATTTTCAAATATTTAGCAGTATTTCGTTTTGGAAAAGGATCAGAAATGCATTTTTGATGAATTATCAAAATTGTGGTCCGACAAATAGTGCAGATGCCCAAAATGGTTTAAAAAGTATAAAGCCGAAAAATTTAGCTCAATGTACTCGTTTCGATCGCTGTGGCGTAGCGGGAGTGCATTGGACTGCTACGCAGAGTGTCCGGGGTTCGAATCTCGTCACAGGCAAAATAAAAAAGTAGAAAAAATAATTTTTCTACACAGCACCTCCTCTTGGCAGGCAATGGCAAACCTACAAGAATAAAAATTGCTTATGAAAAGCTTTTCACTTCGCCGTTCGGATTCGGCATTAAACTGTAGGTCCCTTCCATTCATGTACAAATATAAGACGCACAACATGAATGGATGCGAAAAGCTCGGCCTAGGCCCTCCATGGGCTGTTGTGCCATTAAAAGTAAGTAAGCTCTGGGCAGAGGTGGTGGTATTTAGTAGTAGAAACACTAGCTGTGGTAGTGGTATAAAGACAAAGGCAATAATATAACAAAAAATAATGAAAAAAATAGAGGAAATTAATTAATTGCATTAGTAAAGAGAGAGAGAGAGAGAGAGAGAGAGAGAGAGAGAGAGAACATATTCCAAATTGGATTCTCTTTCGTGTGTTTATCCCTAAAATTTATAAAATCAAACCGATTACTTCATTGCTTTCGAAAGATTATCCAAATTCTTAGTTTGAAATTAGATCAAAAGTAAAAAGGACACGAAAGATATCGTATTTGGAGCAAGCTAAACCATAAATCTCTATAAATTTTGTTAAACCACATAATTTTTTAAAGCCTTATATTATTTTTCAAAGTCATAAACAAATATTCTACCAATCTCTAAATACGTAAAAAAAGAACAATAAATTTAATTTAAGCTTCCATAAATAATTATAGAGTTTCGATATTTTGTACCTTCTTTCTTTGCTTCAAAAACCAAGTGCCTCTGAAAGCTTTTGCCTACTGGGTACTTAAGAGCATCTGAAAGCTTTTTCCTACTGGGTACTTATGAGCGAATGAGCTCGACAATATGAGAGCTCATCATAAAAATGCTGATACTGATGCTCGTTCTGATGCTGATGATGCAAAGAGAAAGGCACATATAAGTGTGTGTGTGTGTGTGTGTGTGTGTGCCTCTATCTCCAGTATATAAAGAAGGAAATGCTTTTGCAATTTGCTAAGGTCTTACTTACTTTGTTGTTATTGCTATTTTCTGATGTTGTTGCTGTTGTTGCTGTTGTTGGCTTTTGTTAAATTGATATACTTACATAATTTACGATGAGTAGAACAGAATGCGAGGGAAAAGTTAATAGCAAAATAAATGCGATTTCTACAAATAACATAATTAAATGCAAATTATCGCACCCACGCGTTCTACATCCCGTTATAATACATATTCTCACAAATACTGTTACACATTAAAATGTCATATATATTTTTATAACTACCTACGGATAAACATAGAAACAAGTACTCAAACATATGTGTGCATTCACAAAGTACATGTACCAACTAAATTTAACCTCAATTAGAGCTACTTATAACAAATTTACTTTGCTACTGCTACGAAAAAACCGAAAATAAACTGAAGAAAGAAAGACAAACTCCATCACTGAGTGGGTTGTGTGTCTGTGTGTGTGTGTGTGTGTGTGTGTGTGTGTGTGTGGAATTATGTGCAGGTATTTGAATTCGTACATATATAATTAATTCCCTTGCATAGCTCCCATTCGCTGTCGTTGTCATTGAGCGTAATTCCTATGTATATATTTGTATTAAGCAGCTTTTTTCCATATGTTTTTTATTTCAATTTTTTTGTCGCGTTTTTTGCGCAGTAATTTCATAATTTACACTAGCACTTTTCCCTCTTTACCCTCCTCATTTCATGCTTATCACTGTTTGCTTTTTTCATTTGCTCACGCTCCTCTCATCCTAGGCTAACCACAACCCGCTTGCACTTCGCCTTCAACTCCCTCTCACAGTTTTGTGAGTCGCTTTCTCCTGTTTTTTCTTTTTTGTTTTGTTTTGTTAATCCCTGCGGCATCTATCAGCAACATTTCACTTATTAAAAAATTAATTAGAATTTTTATATCATTTTTTGACAAAAATTCACTCTACTTCGCTCTGTGTTAAACGTAACTTTGTTCCAAAAAGAGAAGCAAAAAGTATATGTTGGGGAAATTTCAGAGTAGCCAGCCATTCAAATTTACTGTTTTCGATAAGCTTTATAAATAATAATAAGCTTTAGAAAATTATTTTTCTACGTTTGGCAGTTTTAATTTCAGCGGTTTTTAGAATTTCGTGTCCAAGCGATTTTTTAAAATTGTTTTCTGGTGCTTTTTTACACATTTTCTTTCTGTGTGATTGCCTTCCCTCTCTGATTCTCCCTCCTTCTTTCTCCCACCTATCAATCTTCCTTTCATTCAACACAATGCTTTGCATTCTTAGGGGTACACCCTGTATGTTAAATGTATCAATAAACAAAAAAAATTTTGTTAATTATTTAGTTTTAGCGATTTTTCTTTGTATTCTTCCTGCGACTTTTTTCAAGCGGTTTTGATTAAATTAATTTTCCAGTGATTTTTAACCGCGATTTTGAAAATCATTGTTTAGCGATTTTTCATATAATTTTCTTTGCGTTTCTTTTTCCAGCGATTTTTTAAATATTTTTTTCCATCGATTTTTTAATTTTTTCCAGTGATTTTTAAATATATTTTTTACAGTGATTTTATGAATATTTTTTTTCTTTTGGCGATTCGTTTTTCTGGAGATTTTTAATATATCTTCTTCCACAATTTTAAGAAACTACATACTTGTATTTTGTAAGATATTTAAAATGATTTATTTACAGCGAGTTTATGATATTTTTTCTTGGGTTTTTTACTTTTTTTGCAACAATTTATCATAATTTTTTACAGCGAATTTAAGATTTTTTTTTCATGCGATTTAAAAAAAAATTTACCGACTGTTAAAACTTCTTTTTCATGCGATATATATAAATATAAATATATATAAAGTGTATTTTTTTTAGAATTACGGTTTTCAATCTGGCAATACTTTTTCCGGAGTTGGTCCTTTTGATAGCTGTCACTAGATTTATGCTCAGTTTGGTTTGCCATTTCAAGAATTGAAGTCGAACGACCATCAAGCGCGTCGTACGTTCGGTGAATGGGCCCAAAACGAGATGGCCACCAAACCCGATTTTCACAAGAAAATTTTGTTCAGCGATGAAGCTCACTTTTGGTTGAATGGGTACGTTAATAAGCAAAATTGTCGCATTTGGAGTGATCATAATCCTCAAGCCATTGTTAAGACGCCAATATATCCTCAAAAAATTACTGTTTTGTGTGATCTATGGGCAGAGGGAATCATTCATATTTCTTCAAAGATGTGGACGATCTTTGGTTTCAACAAGACGGCGCTATATGCCATACAGCCAACGAAACAATCACAAGCAATTTATTGAAGGAAACTTTTTGTGAGCGCATTATCTTGCGTCGTTGGCCTCTGGTGTGGCCTCCAAGATCGTGCGATTTAGCACCGCTGGACTATTTTTTGTGGGGTTATGTGGAGTCGCTTGTCTACGCAGATAAGCCAGAGACGATTGACGCCTTGGAAGAGAATATTCGGTGCGTTATTACTGACATACAGCCCCAAATGCTGCAAAAAGTGGTCGAAAATTGGGCCTCTCGGCTGGAATTTATTCGAACCAGACGCCGCGGCGGCCACTTGCCCGAAATCGTTTTTAAAACATAATGGCAAATCGTTATCTTTATAATAAGGCTAAATTCTTGGCCATAATATTAAATTATATGTGTTTATTTTCATCTTGAAAACCACACAATAAACACCCTTTACATATGTTTACCGCGATATTAAAATTTTTTTTTTAATATTTTTCGTATGTAATTTCTAGAAGATTTTTCAGTCTTCTTTTTAGCGGTTTTTAAATATTTTTTTTCCCACGATTTCAGAAGTATATTTCTGGTTGCAATTAAAGCATCCATTTCCAGCGGTTTTAACTGTTTTTTCATGCGATTTTAATAATTTTTTCCAGCGGTTTTAAATTTTTATTTCATGCAATTTTTATAATATTTTTAAGCGATTTTTAATAATTGTTTTGTTGCAATTCTTGGCATTTCTTTTCGAGCGATTCCCTTGTACTGCGATTTTAAGATAGTTCCCTAGCGATTTATAATAAATTTTTTGTCGCGATTCTTAGAATCTTATTCCCTCCGATTTTTTAAATATTTTTTTAGTGGTTTGTAGAATATTATGTATAAGTATATAGAATATCGGTGATTTTTAGTACAAATTTTGGCGACTTTTGGAGAAATTATCTTAAAGCTATTTTTAAAATACCATACTTTTATTTTCGTTTAAAGAATATTTTTTGCAGCAATTCTTAATCAATATTTTTAAAGAAAATTTGGGTATTTTTTATTTTATTGATTTTTATTTTTTTGCAATTTTAATATACCTTGTTTCAGCGCTTTTCGGAATTTGATTCATTTTGCAGGCGGTTTACATAATCACAGCTAATACATGGCATGGCAACCCTGCATTTTCCACAAATATATCATCCTTAGGCTGTTTGCTTTTCGTTTTCGTTGTTGTTTTATTTCGCTGGTATTTGCGCGCTCATTGCGCTGACCGCTGCTACTCATTGTCGTTCTGTATATGGTATTTGTGTTGCTATTACTGCTACTGCTGCTGTGGTCATGGTCACTTTTGGGAATTGCTTTTTTGTGTATTTCTGCATTTCATTTTTGTCATACATTTTTCTTTTTACTTACGTATTTCCCTTTTCGCTCAACATTCACTAGCATGTTTGCTTAATTTGCCGCTTTTTGTAGAAGTACCTAGTAACTAATTTTGTTTTCAAATTTTTTTCCCCATAATTTTTGCGACTGCAAATGAATTAATTCACTTTATTGTGGCTTTTCGTTCGTCGTTGTTGTTTTTCAATTTTCCAAGCGAATCATGATTATATTTTTTCTTACTGTTTCGTTTTTTTCTTTTCATTTATACCTAAATTCCCATTTGATTATTCGATGTTTTTTCTTTCAGGGTTTTTTTTTTAATTTTTATTTTTAATTTTAGGTAGTTCCATTCCATTTTCGCCAACCGCAGTTTAACGCTGTTGCTGTTGTTGTTGCTCTGCTGCTGCTGGACGACATTGGTGTTTGCTGTTGGTATGCTGGAACTGCTGAAAGTTGAAGTCGTACCCCTGGGAAATTTCTTGATATGTACGCACAGTTTTGCTTGTTTGTATTGTTCTTTCATTTTATTTCTTTTTCCACTGTTCCCACTGCCTCTCTCCCAATCTACTCATACTATTACTCCTGTTACTACTCTTCTTCTTTCCTCTCTCTTTGTGTTTTTGTTATTGCTGCAATATGCGGTTAACTACAGTGGAACGCCACTGTCTGTCTGTGTGTGTGTATTTGTGTGTGTATGTGTATGTGTGCGTTGCTTTACCTACTGTCAGTTTGCGCGCTAATTAGATAAAATTTTTCAAAATTTTCATTCTACTTTTTGCTGACTTTAGCCTGCCTTGCCTCTCGGTATTGCCTTGCCTTCTATGACATTAATAGACTTGGGAATTTACTTAATGTTCGAGTCATTTTGTGGGTTCTTTGTTGCTTAAAAGTTGAAAAATTGCTGTTTAAAAAGATTTATATTATTCATTCCTTCTTCTTTATTTCGAACAATCGGCTTTTAAGTAAAACAGCATTTAATTTTACCACCAAAATACATAGAAAAGAGAAGTTAACATTTCCATTAAAAGTTTTAATTTATTTATTTATTTTTATTTATAATTTTGTTTATAATTCCTGTTGTAATCATATTTTTGTCGTTTTTTTAATGTAGTAAGACAATAATATTCCATAATTGCAATATATCAAATAATAATCCTTATCAAAAAGTCTTACTTACTTTTAGCTACGTCTTTTTTTATAGACTTAAACATATCCTTTCAAAGTTTCTTTTTTTCATTTGTTTGCCTTATGACCACATCAAAACAAAAACACTCATGAATAAAAAAAGGAAACGGGCAAGAAAATGAAAAAAAAAAAACCATCAACAAATAAAGTTAAATAAACTTTTCAAACCTCATCATCAGTTCGATTCGAATTTTATTTACTATATTTTGGTGAACTTGTTGTTGTTGTTGTTGTTGTTGTTGTTGTTATTTACGCCATTCATATCCTTTTTTTCCACAAAAATTTGATCCTATTTTTTCTTTCTTCTTTTTTTTTTCTTTTCGGCAGCTGATACTTTTACCCTGCTTTATTAATGTCATGGGGATACTTTGATGTTGTTTACTGTTATGGTTTAGCATTGCTACTATTAATGTTGGTGATGCGGCTGCTGCTGCTGCTGCTGCTGCTGCTTCTATCTGGTGTATCGTTTCCTGCCATCATCACACCTACCTGTGCTACTACTATCCCTACTAGTGCTACTACCACGTTTACCCCACTGCCACACCTTCCAGCCCCTCAAATGTTGCTCCTGTTCGATTCCGATTCGTGGTAAAATTTCAAATTCACTTAAGTATGCATCGATTACATTTTCGTTAGTAGTGTAAATTTTATTCAAAAGACTATAAAAGTCAATCGGTATTTTGTTGTTCCTTGCTTGCAATAACTCGTTTGCTCTCACTCTCTCTCTCTCTCGCATTCTCTGCGTTAATGTTGTTGTTGCTTGTTTATATTACACATCGTTGTGAATGTGTTGAAATTGAATTTTTATGGAAATTTTTATGTGTTTTGTGCATAGCGAACGAGCAGCGCGCTGCACGAAGATCGTGTGAATATGTTAGTTGAAAGGTAAATAGGAAAAAAAGCGTAAAAATATTATGTGGACGTAAATACATAAGTACATATCCTTACATGAGTAAGTTTTGGATTCGAAATTAATTCTTCTGGCATGGGTTTATTATTAAGAATTATTAGCTTATTCAGCATCAAATGCAAGATTTCATTGTTAATTGAATTCAGAAGCAAGGGAAATGCTCAAAAGTCACTTCTTCTTCTTCAGGATCGTTACGGTTCGTATATAACTGTTGCATGTGATGAGATTCATTCTGAAGTTCTCAAGGGTGTTTTTTCTAGAAGTGTGGTTTTCAATCTGGCAATACTTTTTTCGGAGTTGGTCTTTTTGTGACAGCTGTCACTTGATTTATGCCATTTTATAATGAATAGACTTACGCCTGAACAATGTTCAGGCGTAAGTCTATTCAGACGAGGCTCATTTTGGGCTCAATGGATACGTGAATAAGCAGAATTACCGTATTTGGAGTGAAGACCAGCCAGAGTCAATTCAGCAGCTACTAATGGATCCCGAAAAATGCACTGTTTAGTGAGGCGGAATGTTATGGGCAGGCGCCATAATTGGGCGGTACTTTTTCAAAGACGATGAAGGCCGCAACGTTATGGTCAATGGAGAAAGGTACCGTTCGATTATAACAGACTTTTTTTTGCCGAAAATGCTAGAATTGGACTCGGCGGATATGTGGTTCCAACAGGATGATGCCACATGCCACACTGCACGCGAAACCATGCATCAATTGAGAGGCGAATTTGGTGAGCAGTTAATCTCACGTTTTGGTATAGCCAATTGGCCATCACTGATTTAGAGCATGTTTTAGTAGCTAGATTTTTACATTTTGGAAGCTTTCTAAATCTCTTTTTTGTCAGTCATATGTTAAAGGAAAGTTAGTAACACTGTATGCACAGGGTGGTCCAAATAAAAGTTTATTTTTAAAAATACCATAAAATGAACAGAAATAAATTTTTTCGGTATATTATGGCTTTATTAGCAAGAGAAAATATTCGCATTATTTACGGAGCACGATTTATGTCAAGTGGCTCGGCTCGCAGTAGTGCCTCCTGTCCACCCAATTTGCTCGGATAATATTCGCCTTAAGGTCCTGAAAACAAAAAACATCTAACGGGGTCAAATCGCAACTCGAAGACGGTTAATAAAACTATTACAAAACTTAGTTCTCAAGAGATCGATTGCTTGATGGATTGTGTAACATGGCGCGCCATCCTGCTGAATCCAAAGATCGTCCAAGTCCATGTCTTCCATTTCAGCCCGCAAAAGTTAGGTAATCATGGCACTGAAGCGCTCACCGTTGACCGAAATTGAATTTTCAGTGGTAGGCGAGGAAGTAGGGGGATAGGAACCGGACACCGGATAAAAACAGGAGCTCTGCGACACCTTTGAAGAATGCCATCTGCCAACGTTCAAATAAATAAAAAGGTTTTCATACTTACGTAGATTGGTAATCCTTTATGATATCTTAAATTCTTGTATGTAAATATGTTTGCAGTTGTGGAAAATCTTTAAATATTTCAATTATTTATAATTATTTTCTCTAAACTACAGCAGCCACACAATTACAATTTTAGGTATGAATTATACATAAGCTCTTCTTAAGCTCATTTCAAAATCATTCTCAAACATTTTTAAATTCTTTAACAGAAGAAAAAGCCTTTGCTTGTCCTACTCATTCTTTGCCAAGAAAATTGGCAAAAAATGCACCAGACAACAAATAAAAAAACGACAACAACAAATACATTTGTAATGTAAGTAAAGAGCGAAGAGATGAAAAAGAGCGAAAAGTTTAAAATCAAAAAGTTATTTATGCCCCACCAAAATATCAATAAAAACCGTTGAGCAAATAACGGCAATAAAAACAAGCAGAGGCAAATAAATACTACAGCAACAACAAATAACAGGAGTGAAAGAGAAACCTAAGCAGATGGAGTGTGTGCCGCCTACGCCTTTCCTTTTGTATTGAAACATAAGCCGCTCTTACACTGACTGACTCTTTAGGTGTATTTGTGTTTGAAATTGTGTCCTCTGTCAATAGAGCCGCAGCAGAACGCAGCCGCAGCAGCAGCGGCAGTGGCAGCGGCAGCAGCAGCGTTGGCATTATTAAGTCGTTGCAAGGTTTTTTTTGTTTGCACTCTTTCGTTCTGTCTTGAAAAATGTAATAAAAATACATTTCACGAAGTCAAACAATAATAAAAAATAAAAGAATTTATATCTACACTAACACATACATACGTACGTGTGTATCTACATAGTTGAAAAGTGCTGCCAAGTGAAACCAAGCGCAGAAATCAAATGAAATAAAATGGCAATGAAATGAAATAAGAGTAAAAGTTTTCGAAATTAATTTTGAAGCCTTCTCGCAAAAACCCAAATTCACACATACACACTTCAAAAAAAAACAAAAGCGATGAGCATCATTTAAATGGACGGAAAGCTACAGCGCAAGCGGAAGTACGTAGAACAAGTGTATGTGGTAGGCACAGAACGGAAACCGGATGTAGAATGTCACACAGCAACAATGCAGCTAACAAAAAATAGAACAACGAAAATGGATACGACAAAAGTTGAGAAACGTTCACAATGACGGTGTTTCCAAGCATAAAACTGCGTCTAAACTCTTAAGTTAATGCAATAAAAGAAACAAATACAAATAGCTGCAAATTATTTTTGAAACCTTAGCAAAAGTATAAGCAACAGCAACGGCAACAGCAACGGCAACAGCATCATCATCAGCATCTCCTCAGCAAAAGAATACTAAGTATTGCTTAAAGAAGCAACACAAGATTGTAGAGCTTAAAAAAAAGTAGCATAGCCACAGCAATTTTCTGCTTGTAAAATTATTTCGTGCTAGAAGAAGGAAGCGACCGAGAGGGAGGCACTGATTTTGACTGGAGTGAGTGCGATTAGAGTAGAGGGAATAAAAGGAGTAGTAAAGGCTTATCGCAATGAGCCGGGTACGAGTAACAGGGGTAACAAGGAAAAACTTTTTTAATTTCAAGCAAAGCCATAAAGTAATATGAAAAAGAAAAAAAAAACAAAAAGGGAAGAAACTTGAAAGTAAGTAGAACAACAAAGCAAGCGTGATTTTAAAAGATGTTGAGCGAATTTTCTAGGATTTTGAATGCAGTTTTTATTGCAATAACAAGTCTGGAATTTAGCTTGAGAGCTGAGAACTCTCGTAAAGATGGGAATTTTTTAAGGGCTGGAATCTGTCTTGATAGGCAGAACCTTACATGTGAGCTGAAAGTTTCCTAGACAGCCAGTTTCTGACTATAGAGCTACAGTTTTTCTGCAGAGCTTAATCCTTTCTAGAGAGCTTAGACTTTTCCAGAGAGTTCCAACCTGAAACCTACAATTTATTCAATAGTTGCGACTTTCTTGATTGATTGATTCTATCCTAGAGAGTTGGAACTAGAAAAAGAAAGTTTAAGCTGTTCCGGGAAGATACGATTTTCCAAATAAGCTGTGACTTTCCTGAAAAACTTTGACCATTGCAAGGAGTTGAGATTTTCCGAGAGAAATGGGGCATTTTAGAGAGTTGAACGTTTTCTAGAGTTGAACGTTTTCTACCATCAAAAAGTGATGGTAAATTTCTGAAGATGAACAACTTTTTTACAGTGCGCCGTTCTTGCTTGGGAGCCGACATCTTCCCGAAAATACTAAAAATTTTTCCAGAAAGCTAGAACTTCATAGGAAGTTGAAACTTTCTGTAGAAGAACTTAGATTAACTCAGAAAGCTAAGACCTTTCTAGACACATGAATCTTACTTAAAGACCCAGAGACTTC
The DNA here is from genome assembly GCA_958295655.1 of Palloptera scutellata. Classification (NCBI taxonomy): domain Eukaryota; kingdom Metazoa; phylum Arthropoda; class Insecta; order Diptera; family Pallopteridae; genus Palloptera; species Palloptera scutellata. Next base: position 29,452,250 of record OY282452.1, on the reverse strand, counting down.
CTACAAAGCCTCTCTCTTTGCATAAAGAACTGGAACCTTTCCAAAGAGTTAAAACTTTGCTATGGATGGGAATCGTCCTACAAAGCTGGAACCAAAATTTGTTTCCCTGAGACTTCTTCCAGAGCTGATATCTTTATGGAAAGCTAAAGCTTTTCTGTAAAAGTAGGATTTCGCAGCTAAGCTGGGTTCTTTATGCAGTATCTTGATACACAGAAAGGTCAGAGTCAGAAGTAGAGACTTCCTGGAGAGGTGGGAATTTTTTAGCGAACTGAAAACTTCCTGTACTCTGAAATTTTCCTGGTGAGCTGAAATGTTTCGTTAAAAGTTCTGTAACCATCCCAGAAAGCTTAGACCATCCCTGAAGCTAAAAGTTGGAGGAGAGAGACTTCGTAAAAAGCTAGATTATTTCTGGGACATCTCTGGCATTAGAGACGTGACTTATAAAAAGTGCAACCTTCTTTACAGCTGGTATTTTTCTAGAGAGCTCTCAACTTGTTAGGGATATGAAATTGGTATCCTACCGGAGAGAGTTACATATTTTTTAGGATTTTTAGGGATGACCGCGATAGTCCAGTGAATAGCGCTCTAGGAAGGTTGGAGGTTCGACGCCATCTTTTTTCATTCCTGCCGCTATGAAAGGAATGAGAATAATAAGAAAGTGTTAAAGTCGACTGCTTGGTAGGCAATCTATCATGACCGCCTATCGAAACCGGTTTAAACTGTAGCTACAACTATGGAAAAGTATAATGAACCAGGGGACTGAAACTCAGAAAAAAAAATTAAATAACAATGACTCTTTATAAGTTGGGAACTTCGTCAAGAGTTGAAACTTCATAAAGGGCTGAAATCCTTCTAGAAAACTCAAGCCTTCCTCTGTAGAAGAATTTATAGCCACTCAGTAAGCTGTAACCCAGGGAGCTGAGACGCTCGTAGAAAACTGCACTTTATTTCCTATTTAGCCAAAACTTTTATAAAGGGCTGGGACTTTTTTGAAGACGTAGATTTTTTTAAACACAGAGCTAAGACTAAATTTGTTTGCTTGAAAGGCGGTTTCTTGAAGTTAAAGCTGTCCTGGAAAACTGGAATTTTCCAGGTAGGTTGTGATCTTCCTCAAGAAAGCTGTTTTACTACTTCAGGGAGCTGAAAAACTCCTGAGAGAGGTGTGATTTGGCTTGAGAAATGGAGCTTAATTGAAGATTAGGATTTGCATAACGAGCTTTGACTTTCCTAAAAATTAAAACTTGAAATCTCAAAGCTTTTCCCGGGCGAGTATTTAATTATTATTTGTAGGCTGCAAAGCTACAACGAGAATAGAAATCGCTATAGCTGATTCAAATGAAAATTTAATAGACTCCCGCATTTGTGTGTAGCGATGTAAAAAAATCTTTGTGTACAATACAAGAAAGAAGAAGTTGATCGGATGGAAAAAAGCGGCAAAATCATGAGTATGAAAATGATGGAAATGATGAAAAGTATGAAAAGGATAAAAAGGATGATACCGTTGAAAACTTATAATTGTTAGTAGAAAAAAGTGCAGAGAAAAACTTCATCAAGCCTAAAGTGTACTACAGGCATACATACATACATACATACATACATACAAACATTTATGCATATATAAAATTGTATAAATAATGTAACTGCAACCATAAAAATTAGTCAAGTCGAAGTCGAAATAAAAATAAAAATAGAAGCATATTTCCTGCGCCAGCATGTGCGGCATACTATAAAACTCTCTACACACACGATGAGTAGAAATAGTGCATTTACCATCATTCTACATACATACGTAAGTATATATGTATGTATGGTATGTATATGTGTATGTAATAATGACATAACTATTTGATGTTTTGCCAAAATAAAATACATATAAGAATTTTTCCGGACTATGTTGAATACGACAAATGGAAATTCCAAAAGTGCCTCGCACCGGAAATGAAGCACTTTTGGCTAAAACCGGAAGGAAAAATGTGCTCTATCTCTTTCACTCTCCACTCTCCACTCCCTCTCCGTTTATCTCGCGCTCTCTTTGAGAACTTGCCGCTGTGCAACCAAATGGAAAAAACTGAAATTGTGCCATTCATTGTTATTGCTTCTCTTACTACTGACTGCTGCTTTTGCTCTGATGCTGCTCTTGCTGCTGTTATTGTTGCTGTTATTATTGCTACTCTTTTTTTTTTTTTTTTTTGTTGTAATTGTATTTTGGTCATAGTACATACACATGCCATACACAAACACACACACATACACATACACACATACAAATACTACAAACAAATATACTCCAGAGAGACTTTATTGTTATTTGTCAAGCCAAAAAGGAAAAAATAACAACAACAACAACAGCAGCAGCAGCAGCAACAACAACAACAACAACAACAAACACAACAACAACAACAAAATATTGGCAAACAAAAAAACCAGATTGAAAGAGAAAATTGCAACTAATAAAAATTTCATGAACTAACAAAATTGCCATAATGACAATTACTTTTTGGGCTGGGCTTGTCTAAGCGTGTGTTTCTCTCTGGTTATTACTTATATTTCAGAAAATCAAAAATTTATCTTACAATAATGTTGACATTAATTATAATAGATTCAATTTAAAATACGAGTACCATCACACAAATCATTGCATAACTTCAACTGGGCGAACACTCATTCGTACATTTTTATAGCAACTCACATTCAAATACGAGTTTAATAAAAAAGGAAAATCTTTTAACAAACACTCCAGACAAACACACACACCCAGGCACACATAAATTCAAAAATGTTTTTTCTCCTTCAGTTTTTCTTGTTTTCATTCAGCAAATTTCTTCTGCCATCCTTGATAATAGCGTCTTAAATTACATTCCGGTCAAGTGCGTATAAATCACTTGGTTTACAAATGACAACATTTAATTTATGCAAAGTTGCACATACACTATTACACATACATACACATACATAAATATCGTGAATGTTTATGCACACGAACACATTGCTTTGTAGGCGCCGCAGGCTCAGGCTCAGACTCAGACTCAGCCATAACCAAGCGTTGGATTGGATGGTTTTGAATGTTGAGTGTGTTGCTTGGCTGGTGAATCAGCATATTTCACCTTTCAACATAAATTACATTTAACATTTTCATGACATTACAATAAGAAATAAAAAGTGAAATATTAAAAAAAAGGAATTCTAAGAAAATGGCGTTGAAATATAAGGCAATAAAGGAATTCTTTTTAATCTTTGTAATTGTAACTAGAAAATGAGAGTGCGAGTGCATTCAGTGAGTGATTGTGTTTTTGATGTGCTTGCCATAGAGCACATGAGATGACACTGCCAGAGCCGCACAGTAAGAGCCAAGTTGTCCTCATATGATCGTACTGAGGTCGGCTACATACTACCTATATGCAAGCAGAGTCGTCCTCGACGACGTCGCACAGAGAATCGAAGCATGGCAAAAGCGAGGCATTGGATTTATGTTGGCAACCATAAAACACAAATTTGTTTAATTGTCATTTATTTTGAAAGGCGTTTTCGGGTTGCTAAGTTCAAATTTGCTGCTAAGCGAGTGTACGAGGTTTTAATCTCAGCACAGGCAAAACCAAAGCGTTGGTAGGCAAGACAAACCTACAAGAGTAAAAACTGCCTAAGAAAAACTTTTAACTTTCCCTTTCGGATTCGGCATAAAACTGTACCATTCCATTCATGTACAAATGTAACATGAGTGGATGCGAAAAGCTCGGCCTAGGCCCTCCATGTCTGTTTGTGCCATTAAAAGAAGAGAAGAAGTTCAAAACTGAGGTTACAATTTCAAAATACAACATGGTCGACTCAATTAAAACTGGCCTAATTTAAACGAAATCAGACATACGAGCTTTATATGGTAGGTTCTTTGTCTTCTGACAGAGTCACTCTAGGGGCCAAGTTATTTCTATATAAACTTAGATGCCTTAGATAAACTACATACTTATTTACAAGTAAAGCTTAATGAAAGGTAATTTTTTTCATAAACTCTCAGATGAGAAGACTAGCACAATAATAGAAAAGATTTCAATTTGATTTTCAAATACGACTGTGTTGAAGTTCCGAATAATATCAATTTTATAATAGAAAAAACAACTTGGGAAATTATTTTGAATGGTATTATGGTAAAATAGAACACCTTTTTCAGTCCCATGTCTAGAGTTTTCTTTTGTGTCGCTCCTGTTTCACTTCATCTGCTCTATCATGCCAACATGGGGAATAATGATGGGAGTCTGCCAGATATCAATTCTTATGAAATTAATAAGGACGTTTGCATTTTTCCTCACATCCAAATGTTTTCTCCATCATTATTTAAAATGGCCCTAAATGATATTTTTGTTTATTTTTCAAGCAGAGAAGCAAAAATGTGACAAAATTCGCTGAAAATAAATATTTTTTGATTCATATTTGAGTTTATTGATGCCTTTGTAACTTGTACCTCGCTTTGGTTATTAAAGGAGCAATCGTTTCAGAAGTATTCCGAAATTGTGCTACTATATTTCAAGTAATCTCTGCTCGAGTACACACGCAGCTGTCACTGACGTTACCAATCTATTCTTGCCTAAATACCCTGGCCCAGAGAATACGTGAGAGCAAAATACGAAGTATAAAAAACAAAGTTCATGAAGGAGAGAGGCGACCTAATGCATACATTTTCAATGACGTCATCAATCAATTCTTGCCTAAAGACTCTGGCTCAGAGAATATGTCAATGACGTCACCAATCAATTCTTGCCTAAAGACTCTGGCCCAGAGAATATGTCAATGACGTCACCAATCCATTCTTGCCAAAAAACTCTGGCCCAGAAAATACGTGAGAGCAAAATATGAAATATAAAAATCAAATTTCATGAAGGAGAGAGGCGACTCAATGCATACATTGTCAATGACGTCACCAATCCATTCTTGCCTAAAGACTCTGACCCAGAGAATATGTCAATGACGTCACCAATCCATTCTTGCCTAAAGACTCTGGCCCAGAGAATACGTGAGAGCAAAATACGAAGTATAAAAAACAAAGTTCGTGAAGGAGAGAGGCAACCCAATGCATACATTGTCAATTGGATATTATTCCAAGTAAATTAATTAGCTTCTATCTGTCACAATCTCTCCCACACTCTCAAGGTACGGGGAAAGGTGAGAGTTGTCCAACTACTCGCGTTTTTCCTCTTCTTTTTGTTTATGGAGCACACTTCTTATATTTACACGTACATTCTCTTACATTCTCACGAACACAATCGATTTCATGGGTCAGAGCCTTAAATCACTAAAAGGAATTGCATTGCACTCTCACATAACGTTTTCAAGCACCTTTCGTTGCAGAAATGTATTTTAAAATCAGAGATTTTTAAACTAAGTCTGATACGAGCGCATTCTCTCTCTCTCTTCCTCTTCCTCTTTCTCTCTGCTTCTGTCTATACAGTGGAAAAACGGACTACTTAATAATTTGTATTTTATAATCTGATGCCTGAGTGCATCATCCTGCATATGTATACTTTTAAATAAAGATAGAAAAGACATTGGTAACTATCAAAAATAGTTAAATGCAAGTCCTAAAATACAATTTTAATTAATTTATTTAAATTTTTAATATTTCTGTGTAGCAATCTCAATCTTGTATTTGTTGCTTTTTTCTATCTCTTATTAAGTATATCTGTTGAAATCTACAGTGCGTAAATAATTTGCAAATATGCCTAAAGTCATCAAGAAAGATCTCATCACAGAATCACTCTCCTGCTGCTGCTACTACTTCAAATACACTTACCCAGTAGAACTTAGAACCATCGTTGGATTAATCATCAAGTGGTCAGCACCGAGCAATGGTTGTTACTCCATATTGCTTCAGAGCAATTTACTCTTGTAGTTTGTACTCATTTTTAACAGAACATGTCCTAGGGCATAGGAGGATGATCTACCGAAAGTGTAAGAAAATTACGTTAAAAATTCGGTATAAGAAAAGCGCCTTCCACGGAATTTGCGGATCAATTTGTGAAACATGTGCATGAAACTGGATCTTTATTGGATAAAGCAACACGTTCTTGTGCTCCTTCAGTGTGTACAACTGCAAAAATGTCTGCTGTTGCTCAGAATGTGCAAGAAGAACCAACCACATCAGCTCGCCATCGTTCTCAGGAATTGATAATTTGAAGAACTTCTTTGTTTCGAATTTTGCATAAAGACTTCGGTATGAAGTCGTACAATGTTCAATTAGCACAACAGCTGAAGCTACATGACCATTCGCAATGTTTTCCGTTCGCTAATTGGGCTCTGGAACACTTGGAAGAAGATGAGAATTTTTAACGAAAAATCAACTTTTCTGACGAAGCTCACTTCGATCTCGGTGGTTACGTTAATAAGTAAAATTGACACATCTGGGACATTTCAGAAAATTCATGCGCGATTGTTGAGGAGCCAGTGCACCATCAACGAGTAACTGTTCGGTAAGGTTTTTGGATCGGCGATACAATTTTTGTTTGAATGAAGGAAGGAAAGAAGATGCGTTGCAGCGAATGACAATTGATTATTTGTTGGCTATTTTAGAAGACATGGACTTAGACAACATTTGGTTCCTATAGAAAGGCGCGCTATGTCACACATGCCGTGCAACAATCGAACTTTTGCGTGGGAAGTTTGAAAATCGCGGTATTGGCCGTTTTGGTGATGTGCATTGGCCAACACGCAGTTGCGATTTGACCCGGTTGGACTATTATTTGTGGAGAGCCGTTACGCTAACCACCCAGCAACGATTGAGGCTCTTAAGGACGAAATTGGTGCAGACATCGGTCAAGTAGAGCCATGTACACTGCACAGTCGAAAATGTACTGAGAAATGGGGTTGATCGTAGGGGCCACTGCAAGGCCAGCCAAGGAAGTCATTTAAATGAAATAGTATTCCATGATTAACCGGAATAATAAAAACCACACTGAAAACAATTATTCGTTTCTTATTAACACCAAAATCAATTTCCACATTTCCATTTTTTCTCATCTCACTTATTTCATGTTCGCTTTGGATTATTAAAGGAGCAATCCGAAATTGTACAACTGGGTCTTTAAATATACTATTTGTGTGTGTATGTACAGTGTATGTACAGTGTGTATTTATTATGCGTGAGGATTTTGTGTTAAACGCAAATAAAACACGCGCGGAAAAAATAAAATAAAACTTCAAACGATTTTAATTTTTTTCTTTTTGTAAATAGAAATGTCATTACAATTTTGTTTTTCTTGTTTACTTAATTTTATTTTATTTTTTCTTTAATGCAAATTTTTTATGTGTGTGTACATAAGTAAGAAAAAAATCCGCATAATTTCGCTTGAGTCACGTACAAATTTCACTTTCATCCATTACCATGGATTTCACGGTGTGTTTGTCTAGTTATTTATTATTGTATGTACATATGTATGTATGTATTTTTTTGTTGTAGTAGCAAAGAAAAACCCTACTCCAGCTCCGATTCCCTCCCTCCATGGAACAACCGTCTGGTATTACTTCGCGGAGGAGAGCGCGGCCTATTCCCTATTCAAGAAGATCTGCGCTGTTATTCAGCGCGACGCAGTTTTCAAATGATATGTACTTTAGTTGCCATGTTAAAGACAGCGGACCAATTTTCACTTGCATCAAGTATTATTTATATCCATCAGTCTATCAACCCTTATTGGCTTCCCAACTTAATGCTCAACTCTTCCCTCTCAGTTTCAAAGCGCTGACATACAAATAAAACATGTGTGTTCTATTGTGTGTGGCACACAATACGTGCAGCATGGGTCTATTTCATGCTTAAATCGATACAAATACGATTTGAAGCAGTCAGTATTTGGGTCAGGTAGTAGTCAATCTGTCCATGTCTACGATTTACCCATTTTAGAATGTTGGGAATCAGTCGGTAAGTCCAGCGTCCCTTGAGTGAGAAATTCCACTATTGCTGCCACACTCGCATGCTGCGCTTCCTTGCTTCCTTGCGGATCGTTAGCCTTTCTGAACTGGTTCTGCATGAGTATATATCAGCGACTGCAATTGTTAACAGCTATTGGTAGGAATCCCCAAACGACTATGATGGCGTTATTAGATACAGTGCGAAATGCGCAGCATACTCTGGGTGCACAAAGTCGGTATACCGTCTTCAAATCTTTCTGGTATGAGCTGTATCTTGTGGTTTACACCCAGGCGGGGGTTGCTTATAGCCAGTAGTTTCCTGCGATTTTGCTTAGGACATCTGATGTTCATAATGATTCTGGTTAACGCCGTTACCGCCTCAGCTGCCTTACTGGTGGCGTGTTCAATATGTTGTTTGAAGTTCAATCTCCGGTCGATTTTTAAGCCTAGGTAAACTTCGTGATAGTTGCGTCCATGGTCGATTCTTGCGCTTCTACGTTTCAAGTCGACACACAGCCTCCTCGTGGAGTCCCATGGATAGCGATCTGACAACCGTCAGTGAGTTAACTAATGTGTGCGGCGGGCTTCTCCATGGCCTTGAATGAATGGTTGTGCGTCGGGCTTCAAACACACCACGTCAAAATATTTCTCCAATGCATCCCAAACGAAGCCCCCCTAATCGAGCGGAGACTAACTTTTGCCACCAGGTGTTACTACGGGCTCAGTAGGCAATTGAGAAGTAGAGTCCTCTCTCGACCGACGAAAATAACGTTCTTTAAGTCCCTCATCCTTCCCGTCCTAATGTATGGCGCAGAGACGTGGACATTGACCATCAATGATGCGAGGCTGTTAGGAGCGTTTGAGAGGAAGATACTCCATCAGATCTACGGTCCAGTATCGAATAAGATGGAACGATGAGCTGTATGAGCTGTACGCCGACACTGACATAGTCAAGCGTATAAAAATCCAGCGGCTTCACTGGTTGGGTCATGATGAGCGAATGGAAGAAAGCTCTCCGGCTAGAAGGGTGTTTTATTCGAACCACGGTGGAGGAACTCATAGAAGAGGACGTCCTAATCTCCGTTGGAAAGACCAGGTGCAGGGAAACCTGTCTGCACTTGTCCTTATCAACTGACGCCAGCGCGCGCATAGCAGAGGCGACTCGCGAAGCTTTGTAGAGGCGGCCAAGACCGATTATCGGTTGTAGTGCCAGTTACGTAAGTAATGAGCCTGCAAGAGTGAGACCACTGCAGCCAGTCTTTTGTTATGTCGACGGCTTGTTTGCTTACGTCTTCAGTTTTACTAAGATATTTTTCGACAACCACTATTGCGATATCATCCGCAAATACAATTATTTTAGCATCGGGGGCAAACTGAGCGAAGAACTCCATCATACATGATATTCCATAGGAGCGGGCCAAGAACCGAGCCCTATGGTACTCTATCAGTTATTTTATATTCTTTGTATTGGTGTACCTCTTGAGCGTTGATAAATCCGTTTTGCTCTCAGACATTGCTTGCGCCCCTCGGCGATTGCCTCCGTCCACCAGTAAACAGGATCCCTGTTATATTTATTGGGCTTCGTTTTGGCCATTGCTGCATCGTATTGTTTGCTGCGCGAGTAGGTCCTGCGCGACTTCACAATGGTTTAAGTTAGTTGAAGGAACTTCATTTTGGCTCTCTGGAATGAGGAGAATTTGATGCTGTCGCCGCATGACCTGTATCTGTGAAGTCATTTATACTGCAAATCAAACAGTTTACCACCTCAGTGCAATTATTCGGCTAGTGGCCTTTTTGCCACAGTTGAAGCAGGCGCTGGCATAATCATCAGCGCTTGTGCATTTAATCGCAAGGTGGCCTTAAGCCATACAGCATCTCTTTGGATCCACTTTATCTCGTATACGACATATTGCAGTCATCTTTATCGCCTGATCCGGTGCAACTTTTAACGTCGCTATTTGTGTGCCCCCATATGATTTGCGCAGATTTATTATGGCCGACAAGGGTACTTGTAGCTCCCGTAATGGCTTGCTGCTGCCATTTCATGCATTTCCTCCTCCTTTGTGGCAATTTCATCGAGGTCTCGATGAAATAGCTCCGTCAGCGTTCTAACTTCTACCGCCGATCCTAATGCTGTTTTAACTGCGCTTTGGAGTTTCGCGGTATTTGGATCAGATGATTTATTTAGCACCAAGAGAAGTTCACCATTCGCGTTTTTTTTTAGATACCGTGCACCTTTCGCAGAACTCTTTTAGCTGGAGTTCTGTCTTTACTAGTTTGAGGATTTCGGAATAAGAAACGTCGCCAGTACTCTTGACTACTACCATATTGCGTCCGTATGTGCGGGTCTTTGACGTTTGTGTATGCTTTCAGCGTTGACCTTCTCAACTGGTTTAGCAGTTCCCGGTTTATTGATCTTCCGGTTTTTTTTCTTGATTTGACCGAGCTCCATTCTTCCTTCAACACCGTTTTTGGCGATTCCCCTTGGTTTTCTTTCCTTTTCCGGGAGATGCGAGGCGCAATTTGGTGTCTCTCCCTCCTGGTCCTGCTTCCTCTTTACGTCCATTTTTGCTTTAAACCATGGGGAGGTCTGGCTACTGCTATTTATCTCTTTTGAATTACCCCATGAATTCTGTACATGGTTTTTCGCGTTTTTGTAGAGTTCCTGGATATTCTCTCATCGGCTGATGTATCGACCTACGTTGCAGCTTAGCTCCCATGATTTCTACAAGTTCCTCAATTTTCCGTCCCAGTAGTATGAACGCAGGGTGTGTGTGTGTGTGTGTGTGTGTGTGTGTGTGTGTGTGTGTGTGTGCATGTGTACTTTGTATTTAATTTACAAAAATATTACAAAACACAAGAAACTTTACACTAATTGCCTGAAATTGCAGGTCTAACTTTTTTATACTTGATGCATGTATTTTCTTTTCATATAACGACTTTTTCCACATTTACCTTTTTCCTTTTCAATACATACGAGTACACATTTACGTACACATTTTATTTGCATTAATTATTTAGTGGCAAGTAGAAGTCTTACTGTGTAAACACACACACATACATATGTATGTACATACGTGTATAAACTACATACATGTGTATGTGTATTTTGTGGTTGAAAGTTGGAAACGAGAGAAAAAGAATTTACATCTTGTCTTTTCCAAGGCAAAAGACAAACTTTCCACATTATTACTGTCAATTTGGAGATGTAAAGTTGATTTTTAATGTTAGTCGAATTGAGGGGAAAGCGGAAGAAGGGAAATGGGGGCGCAGAAAGAAAAAGTTTAGTGGGTTAAAAATTTATGTGTGAGAAGTTGCTATAAGGGCAAATTAATATATTCCTTTGGTTCGTTTCTGGCACTTGAAGATTTGCTATCGCTTTGAGTGGCATTTCCTAAAAATGGAATAATTTTTTACTTTTTTTAAATGATATAATTTTAATATTTTTCAAATTTAATACAGAATATTTATAAAAAAAAAAAAATATATAAAATTTGACTATTAAAATTATTTATTTTGAATTTAAAAATTTCCAATACTTAAAATTATTCCACTTTTGTTTGCTGGGTTAAACATTTTAAAAACTTTGAAAAATTGTCACGCCACTGAATTTTGACATGGTCTGTCTCTCTCTCCCTCACACACACACACAAGCATGCACACTCATGTTCACGTTATCTACCTCCACTAAACAAATAGACCAACACTAATTAAACAACATTTTCCTCTCTTTTTCTTTTCTCTTTCGCATAGGAATTTGATCAATTTAGCACCCGCACCCACACACACACACACACACACATACACAGAGTTACCAACTCTTCCTCATACTCGTATGTGTGTTTGAGTGTAGAACCAAATGTTCATTTATGCCGCAATTGATGATGTTGTCACAAAACTTTGATTTATTCATTTATTTATATTTGTATTGTTGTTAGTGGAACTTTTGCTTCTACTACTTTTACTTTTGTTTGCTATTGCATAATTGGCAACAGGGAAAAAAATGTTTGCCAACAACTTAAAAAACTTGGAATTGATATCAGTGTTGTGCAACACACTTGCAACTGCAAACGCCTCAAAACGGAAGTTAATTGCAATTACTACTGCTACGACGACTGGAAACGATGCAGCGAAAGTTTCGGCTGTTCGCGAGAGGAAACTTTTTCAAAATACAGTACGCTTTCAATATAACGAAGTCAATAAGTCAAGTCCATTTACAGGGTATTTCATTATATTCACATATGTGCCTACCACTTGCAGGAACAAGTTTTTATTGTTTTTTCAAATTGAGGACAAAAAGCTGAAAAGACACGCTGTTATCATCGAATCTCCGCGATCATGGAATCAAAGTTCGTCCAGAATTGGATGCACTTCCGACACTGATGGCAGTGTCGGAAGTGTTGCCAAATCATGAGACACGTTCAGACAGTCTTAAAACAACACAGTTTGAGCAGCAAATTCAGGTTATTATTGACAAAGACCCTTCAAAGTCCATAAGGGCCATATAGAGAGGCCTTTAAGTTTCTGAACGCACATTCAATTACATTGTCCACGAATAAGTCCGGCATGAATCCTGTGTGATTCACAGAGGACAGTTTCTGTCGGCACGAACTCGAGAGCAACGATTCATCTGAGCACAATCACTTTTAAACAAATTAAACATCTTGAAATCCCGGATATGTTCTGGTTTTATTCTGACGAAGAAAAACATGGACCAGAACCAAAAAATAAACCGACGAGGTGATAGGTGGCCATGTTCGGAGACTTCAGATGCTGCCAATGATATGCACAGAAAGTTTCCGGCAGCTGTCATGGTTTTAGGAGTGGTGAGCAATGAAGGACACGTCATGTCAACTCACTTCTTTTCTCAAGTACTTCGGATAAATGCTGTTGCCTACATTGAGGTTTTGCAAACCCTTAACCTTCGCACAGACGGCAATTTTTGTATACGCTAGTGAACAGTATTTACTTACTTACTTACTTACTTTTAATAGCACAACAGCCCATGGAGGGCCTAGGCCGAGCTTTTCGCATCCACTCATGTTGTGCGTGTTATATTTGTACATGAATGGAAGGGACCTACAGTCTTAATGCCGAATCCGAACGGCGAAGTGAAAAGCTTTTCATAGGCAAAGTGAACAGTATTTACCCGCGTAAATATTTTTTTCCTCATATAAATTGTACTGAAATTTTTACATAAAATCATTTTCCGCATAATATCAGTTGGATTACTGTTCCAAAGTGAGGTTTCTCTCCGTTTTGTTTATAAGGTTATCATATCAATGGAACAACAATCCAAAAACTTGGAATATCTTTCTGCAGCAGCTATGTCCAGGTTTATTGTTTAGTAAGGTTTTTCGTGTACGAGTGCTTACAAATCCTTTTCAGATTATCATTTGAGGACAAACAACGTTACTACGAAAGAATTTTTGCAGCAGCCGTTTCTGAATTAGAAGATGACATGGACGATGCAAACTTTGAATCCGATGAAGATTACTTGCCAGAGAAAGTAAGTGCTGATTCTGATGCCGAAGAGAATGAAGAAGGTGAAATGATGGAACTGAATGACACTAGTGAGTCTGAAGCTGATGATGACAGTGACATAGAAAGTAATGAAGGTGACAATTTTCCGTCGACTGTAGACTTTTTTACAGTCAAAGATGGAAAAAATTGGTATAAGCATCCACCAGCAATGCAACGAAAGGGGTCGCGTAATATTTTTCGAGACAGTTTGTTCGTAGGCACCAAGTCTTCAACTAAAAATTTAACTGTAAAGGAAACTTTTTACTGTGTTATGAATTCAGCTATTCAAGATATGTTATATGCAGGTATACTAATAAAAGGGGCGAAAAGATTATAATGAGTGGAACAATAAAAATCTTGATAAAAAACCACTGTCATAAAAACCACTAAAAGATGAAAAATTTTCTGCTAGACATTAGGCCAGCTCTTATGAGAACCTCAAATAAAATCCAGAGCACAAGATTGAAGAGTAATGACACATTATGCCATAAGAAATGCAGTTGAATGCATTTTAGGCCAACCATTTCATGTCTTGAACGAAGAAAATGACAACGATGACCGTGATTCCACTGGCCGAAAGTGAGTCAAAGGAGCGTGCATTTTATGTTACGAACTAAACAAAAGAAAAAGCGTAATACACGTAACAATTTGTGTAAAACATAGCTTTACGCAAACCAAATGTGAAAAATGCCATATGGCTTGATTTACATAAGTATGTATTTGTATAAACCAGTAAACAAAAACAATAAAATATTGAAATAAAACATAAATAATAAGTCACAATAATTTTATAGTTTTTACGAATGTTACTTCACAGATTTCTGAACCTGCTATAACAAATCCATTAAAATTAATTTATTCACCCGGGTAAATACCGTTCACTTGTGTAAAAAATAGTAAAGGAAAAATTATTGAAAATATTACGACATTTTTAAACAATTTTTTTTATCTCTATTTTTTTTAATTTTCTGAAACAAATCAAAAATTTAGTCACTGAGCTTGAACCGCGTATTTGTAGGATGGGTACTTTTTGAGTTATTAATGAAAGAAAATTGAGATATTTACCCGGGTTAATACTGTACATGCGAAGGTTAATAGTTTTCACCGGTGGTGAGAGGCCATACGTATTACAACAGGACTCTGCTCCTGCTCACAAAGCCATTACGACGAAAGATTGGATGTCCGACAATCTGCATGTGGCCATCTAGCTGCCCGGATCTTAATCCTTTGGAATATTACGTATGGGTCGTTGTTGAACGCAAGACCAATAAACATCTCGCCGCTATTACCAGAGTAATGAAGAATTGCATACAAACGTTTCCGGCAGAGAATTGAAGCTTCTATTGCCGCGACTGGCTATTTTATCGAATAAATAAAATAGCCAGTAAAACATAAATGTCAAACAGTTTGCTGTAAAAATTTCATTGAAATAAAATAAGTTTTCTAAAAAGTTTATAAATTTTAATACCTGCCGCATGAACTGTCACACAGTTTGCTGTACAAATTTCATTGAAATAAAATAAGTTTTCTAAAAAGCTTATAAATTTTAATACCTGCCGCATCCTGTTTATTATTCCTTGTTGCGAAAGAAAAAAATTGTATTATTTTCTGTAGAGTATTTAAAGTTAAACATTTAAGTAATTTAATCAACGACTAATTTCAGATGATTTCTAATGTAAAAATCCAATTTGTTAAATTAATTTATCGATTCGTTATATTAGACGCTTACTGTCAAAATGTATATACTTACACTTTTGTATTTGTTGGATAGAGAAATTCAATACAAAAACAGTTTGCTACTAATGTAAGGATTACACACTCGCACACACACACACACACACACACACACACACACACACACACACATGCATACATACATTAGGTATATGTACGTACACATAACTGAGTAATCGTTACCAAAGTAACCAACAATCGCCTGAGGGAAACTGAGTTAGGTAACTCCACGGC
The DNA here is from genome assembly GCA_958295655.1 of Palloptera scutellata. Classification (NCBI taxonomy): domain Eukaryota; kingdom Metazoa; phylum Arthropoda; class Insecta; order Diptera; family Pallopteridae; genus Palloptera; species Palloptera scutellata. Next base: position 29,436,869 of record OY282452.1, on the reverse strand, counting down.
AAACGTAACAGTAACTTTAGCTTTTCATTCGTCTTCTAATCGTTTAACAATTGTTTTCAATTTAATGCTTCGTTTCGTTGTGAATTGTTGCAGAAGAAGAGAACAGAAATAGCAGCATCAGCATCAGCAAGAACAACTACTTGCTACTTACTAACAAACCTCTATATACATAGTATACATAGTATACATAGTATATAGTTATACAGAATTGTTTGCTATTATTGCAATGGTCAATTGTTGTGAAAAGCCAACAACAGCCAGTTACCAGTTACTAGCTGCTACTGTAACAACAACAACAACAACAACAATGACGACGAACCAGCCACACTGGTTTTTCTTTATATTCTTTGCAGCGTATTTCCGGTCAAATTGCAATTTTCCATGCGAAAAGCTCATTTGTGTAGACCTCGTCTGCTCCAACTAAATCCAACTGCCTCCTCTACTCGTTCTCCTCACCGCCGCCCGACCCTCTTTTTGCTATACATAGCAGCAAGCAAATAGCAGTTAATCAAAATCTGCAAGTTTGTGCAGATAGAGGCACAGTCTTGTAACGAACTTGTCGAAGTCAGGTGGTGTATGTTTGCAATCGCCCAGATAACCAACCACTGGAAGTCTCTAGCGCCCAGCCCGTTATCCGCGCCCCGAGCCACCAGCACTAGGCGAAGCCAGCGATTACTACCCACACCAGCACCCGCACCCGCACCCGCACCAGGACCACTACATGCCAACCATTAAAGCCAAACCAAATACAGTCAGTGGTTTCCGCTGCATGATCAACTTCCGTTTCCGCCATTTGTTTTTGAAATTAAGAAACGAAAACGAAACGAAATGAAACAACGTAATAAAACAAAAAATAAAGGCAAACAAAAAAACAAAACAAAAAAAAGAGAATCACAGGGAAAACATTACGTAAATGCATGCGATAAAACTAAAGTTTATTTTGTAAGTGAAATCGTAGAGAGCGAGAAGAAAGTCAAAATAATCTTAAGGAAACGGCTATGAAGAAGGAAATGATGAATAGCTTGATGAAAGAGAAAAGGCAAAAAATTTTCAAGAAAATCTTGAAAGTAGAAGAAACAAAAAACCGAAAACAGTGAGTCCAAGCGGCAAAATTACTTCCGCTCGTGACTTTGACTTTGTGTGAATTATGATTTGTTCTTTGCTTCGCCATCTTCACCTACACTTCGGCTTTGTTCTCGATTATTTGCATTGCACAGTGTTGCCATAGTTTTGTATTATGTTGTTTCTTTTTTTGTTTTTTCTTTTTTTGCATATCGTTTTGTCTCGAATTGATTCTTGAATTGAATTTTAAAAGTACATCGAAAACATTGTAAGAAATTCAAATCGTCACAAATGTAGGTCGTAGAAGAAGTTTACAGCCAAGAAGTTGGTTGCGCGCTGGGCTGCTATGCAGAGTGTCCGCGGTTCAAGTCTTGGCACAGGCAAAATAAGAAAAGTAGACTACACGGCACCACCTCTTGGCAGGCAATGGCAAACTTGCAAGAGTAGAAATTGCGTCAGAAAAAGCTTTTCAATTCGCCGTTCGGATTCGGTATAAAACTGTAGGTTCCTTCCACTCATGTAAAAAATATACCAAGCACAACACTAGTGGATGCGAAAGCTCGGTGTAGGCCCTCCATGGGCTGTTGTGCCTTTAAAAGAAAAGAAGAAGTAATTTTCCGTAGAATCCACGCGCAATAAGAAAACCATTAGATTGGCCTAACCGTGACTCTTTGATATACTGAATGAAATATGCATCAGTATACATACAATAGTTTCCACGAAGCGGTTTTTTGAGTTTAGAAAATAGCCAAAAGTCACACGGTGCTAAGTCAGGCGAATAGGGTGGTAGGGTGGTTGCGGAACGATATCAGTCGAATTTTTGGCAAAATGGTCTCGTAAAACCAATGCAGTGATTTTGGAACCAATCGTGCATTCACTCTTCTTAGGCCCAAATGATGTTTTAAAATGGTTTTCACTGATCCTTCCGATATTCCAACGATGCCAGTAAGGCATCAGTCTCTGACTGTTAATCGTCGATTCTCGATTCTCCAGCACCAATTCCTTGATTTTATTGACCAGACGTGTTGATCATCAGTTGATGTTGATGGCTGTCCTGGAAGTGGTTCGTCGTCAACGCGTTCTCGACCATCTTTGAACAATTTGTACCAATCAAAAACACTTGCTCGCGACATACAATTATCACCGAAGGCCTTTTGCAACATTCTGAACGTTTCGGCACCAGAAATCTGATTTGATTCCGCACACAAAATTTAATGGAACTTCTTTGTTGAATAATTTCACTGGATTGTGAAAATCGCCGAATTCACTTTTTGTACTTCAGAAAGACAAGAGTATACTTAACACTAATGATTGTTTTGATGTGACATTTGGCACAGATGTCACCGACAGATGTCATACCAACCTTAAAAAAAATAATATTTTGATGAATGGGTTTCCGCGCGAAATTTAAATTAAAAAGTCTTACTACTTTTTGCCCACAGTAGTACAAGCAGCGACGTCAACGTCGGCTCTCTCACATTCATCTCACGTGTCCTACTTATGATTCAAGAAGAACTACTTACTTACGTAGATGAATTCAGTGCTCTCTAGATCGGGAATGTTTTAAGCTCCTCTAGATCGGGAATGTTTTGAGCTCCTAGTACTTTTATATATTAACTTTGCTGATACTTTTCTTTCTATTCGCGTGCTCTCTCTCTCTCTCCTCTCTCTCTCCTCTCTTCCAATTTTATTAGCTGCACCCTTTTTCATAATATAGTTTTCCTCTATATTGAAACTTTTTGAATTATTTTCTTTTATTTTTTTCATTTATTTTCCTCATCATTTTTCCCGCTCCCCCCTTACCATTTAACTTAAATATTAGCTATCGACTTTTCGAACCACATACACAAGTACATACAACAGTTTATAAATCTTTTTGTTGTGGTGCTCACACAATATTGGAATATATTTTCAATTTTTGTTTATTTATGTTCATATCGCAGAGCAATTCGATTTAAATTTTTGTAAATTTATTTCGTGGCATTTCTTCGCAACATACTCACTCCCATGACTTCTCGCACACCACTACACCTTAAATATTATATAATATCCATTTTGTACTTTAGCATTCACAATTTATTTTCTATTCTTTTTTTCATGTTTACGTTGCATGCATGAAAATTCAATATTTTCTGCTCGATTTGTTTCCAAATCGAATTCACGAAATATTGTTGCAAAATTATCTACGATCTGGAATAAAGAATGAAAATTTGCTGAAATGCCGAAAGATACACGCACGCACACACACACACACACACACACACACACACCCACATCCATACATAAATTATAGATATATCGAAATATCTCGACTATCTCAAGAGTGAATCCAGAATCCACTTGCGTTGTTGCCGCTAACGCTGTTGCTGCCGCCTGCCACTTGGTTTGCCGCTGCTAAGTGCTGCTCAGCTTCAGCTTCAACGCCAGCTCCCACTCTCAGTGTTGAGCGCAGTGTATTAAAATATAAAATATTTCATGTGACAAAGGACTGAAATCAAATGTATCACATACGTTACCAAAAGCTCTTCACAGCTTCTTGTTCTTCTTGTTTTTCTTCGTGCCTTGTTTTGTATGCTCTATGAATGAAGGCGATGGCGTAAACGTAAACGTAAACGTAAACGTAAATGTAAATGCTCAAGTGTGACAATATTTTTTAGCTTGAAATATTTGTCACATCAATAATGTAAATAGATTTTCATATATTTTCGGTTCTTTCTTTTTTCTTTTTTCATTTTTCTTGTTACTTCTTCCTTCACATTTATATGCTACCTTGCTAACTATAAATGCGTGTATATATGTATGTATGTATGTATGTATGTATGTATGTATGTATGTGTGTGTAAATGGTCATACAGGTGTGACAATGACACAATCTTCAATTGTGTCGAAAAATGCCAACCCTGGGGAGCGAGCAGGCAAGTAACACATAAAAAAAAAAGATATAGGAAGCAGTGGAAACGGAAATGGATTTGGGTGTAAATAGATATGGATGTGTGCAGATACTCACACACACACATATGCATAAATGTCCTATACTGATATTGTAGCTGATACGATATGCGCGAGAAATTGTAGCTTTCTTTGTGTTCGTTTTTTGTTTTTTTTTTTGTTTTTGTTTTCTGTTTTTGACGCAGGTAGCAGTCAGTCACTATAACATGTTCATAATTCCTTGACATGAGAGAAAAGGGGAATATTTATGTGCACATCAAATATGTGCACGAATAAAATATATGCAGATTGTAACATCTGGAAATTTATATATTTTCGTTTTATTTTTGATAGAGCAATCACTTGCTCATTCGTTCATCTAAATTCAAATTTGTAGTAATTTTTTTTATTTAGTCTATGCTTGAGTACAAGTTGTGTGTGTGTGTGTGTGTAGTCCCAGTGGTGTCGATTTGCATTACTCCAAAAAAGGAGGAATAAATAAAAAATTGCTCCTTAAATACTTGATAAGTTTGTTTCAAGTCTTGGTTCGATTCGTGAGCCCAATCAGCGCTGTTATAGCCACTTTCTCAGATATATTTTGGTAGGTTCAAACAATCGGTTACAGCTATTTTGTTTGGTTTAGGTATTTAAGTCGTTGATTGATGGTTGTTTAAAACAACTCTCTAAGGCTGTCATAAAGAGGTTTGCCCAGAGTAATCTATCATCCGCTGGTATGTTGATGCGAATTTGCTCTTGACTGTACTTAATGGGGTTAATACTAGTTCTGCCTGAGACTAGTTCAGTGAAGCTCCTTTTCGCACCTGCTCGTCAGCCGTTTAGTTGCCCTTGATATTCTTATGCCTCGAGATCCAGATCAAAGTAACAAACACTAGGAACACGAGCAAATTGCCAGGATCGTGGCTTGCCTATCCGGTAGGATAACGATAATGGTTTTAAATGTATGAACTGCTTTCAGAGAGAGAGAGAGAGAGAGTATCATAGAGTACATGAACAGACAGTGTGACTATTGTATCCGACTTTTTTCATACTAAGTATATGGAAAAATTCGTTGAATAGTAATCTCTCGCCTTGCAGTACAAACAGAGACGTCGACTCTCACAATGTGCAAGTATGAAACATATAATATGTTTATGAAAATACACTTTTATTTAAGAAAAATCCATGGGATTGATTGATCCATTCAATCTTCAAAGTAAGAGCCATTGCTAGCTACACATTTTTTCCATCTCTCAGGCAATTTGTGAATGCCTAGCCAAAATTCAAACCAGTCATCGAGCCATTTTTCACATTTTCGTACGGTACTATTCTGTACGGTACAAGGGACTTCCGCACAATGCACAATTGCTCGTTCTACAATTTCTACAACTGGGATATAACTTAAACTTCATATCTGAATATCAGATAGACAGCTAACTGGCTAAAATATGTACATGAAGAACAAATAGTTGAGGCGGACAGTTCAAATGCCAAAGCAAGAAATTTTGAATAAAAATGGCAAGAGTTTGGATGGATGGATGAATGTGAAGAAGACCGAGAACCTGACCTACGAGAGCAGAACAGTTCCTCAAGCACTCAGGCTATGTAGCCCATTGTTATTAAGGCCTAGGAAAAGAAGAAGGGGTGACAGCAAGTAAGGGGTTAGAGAAAAAGAGGGGAAAAGTTGAAAAAAGTGTTAGAGGGGGACTACGTTCTCTTCCACAAATTTTCCGGATTCTCTCACAAATCTCAGAAGGAGTGAACTTTGTCCATTCTTGTGACATCGAAACCCAAAATGCGCCATCTCATTCAGGCAAAGGCGGGACATGTGCAGAGAAAATGCTCTGTGCTGTCCACCTCCTCCAGACAAGATGTGCAGGTCTGGTTCTCGGTGATGCCGATGGTGGTCATATGTTGGCCCCATGGATTATGCCCTGTGGTGAGTCCCACCATCCGGCGCAGGTCCTTCCTTCCTAATTTAAGAAGGAATTCTGCTGCCTTTCTGTTTGGACAAATCCCAAAACACTTAGCCGTTTTACAGATGTCCAGATTATGTAAATAAGCCATGTGCCAATGCATGGCACCTGCCAAACTGGTCCCGACTATTGTGAGTTTACTTTCTAAGTATATCTACACGATTATGACCTCTTAAGCGCTTTCCTTTCTCCTTTTTTTGTTTGTTTATGATTATTTTTGAAAAATTCTCCATCAATCTAGAAAGATATAGATTATATAGAAAAAAAGAATGCGCCGATAAGTATGCTACAGAAACTAAAACAAAATATGCCGTTAAATATACGCGCAGCATACGAATGACTTATTCATAGTCTCTTACAACTCACTCTCTTTTTATCTCAATTTGTTCGCCAATTTTCTTTTATATTTTTTCTCACCCCCTTTACTCTACCCGACTATGATAAAAAGCTCTGCAGCTTCGTTCTTTCTTTCATTCATTGAATTCGCTTATTTCCACTGAATTATGCGCTTATAAATTATGCATTTTCCTGGCGGTTAGTAAAACCGCAATATTTACCCTTTTACTTTTGTTTTTTTTTAATTTTTTTTTGCTCACTTAAATTGAAACTTGCTTATAAATGAGTTTCCACCGTTTCCATGGCATTTGGATTGGATATCCGGCTGCTTGTTTTCACTCTTTTAGTTAAGCTGTAGAGGGATTTTCTTTTTGCGGCTTACTGCTTCATGCCTTTCGGTATTTATCATTATGTATTTTTGTTCTGCTTGGATATTGAGTTGTAAATGAAGAAGAGCTTAAAAAGAATGCAAGGTGGAGAAAATTAATATATGTATTTCAATATTTAATTTAGGCTACAAATGCCGTAATTCTAATATAAATTTGAGAAAGTAATTTCTAAACTGGAAACTGAGGAGGTTTATTCACTAGGTAGAAAATCAAATAATTTATTATTAGCTATTAAATCGACAGATCGATTTAATGGTCGGGTTGATAATAGCATTTGAGTTAGAACGATAGAGAGAGAGATAGAGGAGGAGGAGAGAGAGAGAGAAGAGAGAAGAGAGAAGAGAGAAGAGAGAAGAGAGAAGAGAGAAGAGAGAAGAGAGAAGAGAGAAGAGAGAAGAGAGAAGAGAGAAGAGAGAAGAGAGAAGAGAGAAGAGAGAAGAGAGAAGAGAGAAGAGAGAAGAGAGAAGAGAGAAGAGAGAAGAGAGAAGAGAGAAGAGAGAAGAGAGAAGAGAGAAGAGAGAAGAGAGAAGAGAGAAGAGAGAAGAGAGAAGAGAGAAGAGAGAAGAGAGAAGAGAGAAGAGAGAAGAGAGAAGAGAGAAGAGAGAAGAGAGAAGAGAGAAGAGAGAAGAGAGAAGAGAGAAGAGAGAAGAGAGAAGAAGAGAGAAGAGAGAAGAGAGAAGAGAGAAACAAAATTATTCCATATTCATTTTCGTTCCACTATTTGTTCTCCGAATTATTGATGAATTTTTGAATTGCACTGTGAAACACTTAAATACACAAACCCTTAAGATAAACTAATAAAATCACATAAATCATTTTGTTATAAATTGGTAAGTGTGTGCATGTGTGTATTTACAGATGTATGCGTGTATGCACATTTAATTGTCTTTGTGTGTGTTTAAGTGTGATCAAATAACGTTGATGTATATGCAATTTTGCTATTTACAATCTCTCCTTCTCTCTCACACACAAACTCACGCACTCAAACACATTGAAGTAATTTGATTTTAATGAAAATTTCTGCTGTCGCTGCTGCTTCTTGCTGTTTTTGTTGTCATTATATAAAACGCATTTTGCGCATAAATGCCACCGAAAAGTACTTGAGGTGATGAGTGCATAGCATAAAGCAATTTATAACACACACACACAAACACATTTGGAGCAATAGAGAAACGCATAAGATGATTGCATAGTATAGAATGCAATTAAGTACTTTTTGTTAATTTATATTTATGTACATAGTATGTGTGCATTTGGTGTCGGGATGGTTCTTTCTAATGTCTTCGTTCTTGTTGTTGTTGTTGTTGTGAGCACGTTAATGGAAATTTAATTGTTACTGTAATTAAAATGAGTAATAGTTATACTATATACGATGTATTTAAAGATATGAGCATAGCAGCTTTTCGATTCTTATGCAGTTCATTAAAACATTCGTTCATATTTTTTCTTTTCAATTTATATTAATTCTTTTATTAAAATTGTTTACTTTAAAGTTTTAGACAGTTTTTCAACAACCATTTCATATAGATTTCTAAATCATGCAGAAAATATGTGGGGCAGCAGAAGTGGAGGCGGCCAAGACCGTTCATCGGTTGTAGTGCCAGCTAAGTAAGTAAGTAAGCGAATTTAATTGGCGTAGTGGCGCGATGTTATCATTTTGTGGTATTACCATTGCCTACCAAGCGGTGGCCTGGCACACTTTCTCATAATTCTCATTCACTTGATATCGGTAGGAATGAAAGAAGTTTATGAATGAGCATTAACCACCAGACCAATGAGGGAAATTTAGATTGGCGAAGTCCTCGGAAATGCGACGCTCGGGTTATAAACTCACCTTGAATTGCACGAAGAGAGTGAGAGAGCGTAATATCATTTATTTTGCAAGTGGTTTTCTTTTGCATTTTTACATAAAGCGAGATGAGAGAGCTGAAACTGAGAGAGCCGATGATGGAGTCGCGCTTTTTTCCATATAGTAAATATATGGAGCGCGTCAAATTCGACGTCGACTCTCTCAGTTTTATCTTATTTATTCTTTGGCTATAATGTTGTTTGTGGTAACCTTTCACATAAATATAAGTAAAATTAGACGAACAAAATATTGAATACACACAGGCACCAGTGAAGTGACTTTTGCATAATTGTGCTAAGTCTAGCAAACTTTTCCATAAGTTTCAATTTCTTCCACATTTTCCCTTTTTGGAATCTTACGAACTAAAAATAATTATCTTTTTTGATTGTCCATTTATATAATATTTTATATAATCAACACACCACGGGTACCCCTATGAATGCAGAGCATTGTGTTGATTTATAGGTGGGAATAAGACGGATTGAGAAGTAATGAGCGTTAGCTTTAAATTTGCAAGGGTCATAATAATCGGGAAAAATATTAGTAGAACAACTTTTTCGGTAATGCGTAGTGCGGTGGAACACCGTGTGCGTGAGTTCCGCTTGTTGTTCGTGTAGTTCTGTTGAACACACGAACTGGCGGCATCAGCTTGCCAGTTCGTGTTTCGACGATGTTGTCGCAAGGAATCAATAGAACTGGAAACTTTACTGTCTCCTATTACTTAGCTATATCGCTCGATGTTTGATACAGTGCAGGAGCTCCAGTTGAGTTCGTGAAGCTCCAGCCCATAGGTGAGAATTATACTCCATGTCTTAGCAGACAATGGCAAACCTACAAGAGTAAAAATTGCTGTGAAAAGCTTTTCACTTTGCCGCACGGATACGGCATTAAACTGTAGATTCCTTCCATTCATAGACAAATAAGTATATCACGCACAACATGAGTGGATGCGAAAAGCTCGGCCTATGCCCTGCATGGGCTGTTGTGCCATTAACATCCCATGGAGGGCCTATTATTTCATTAAGTGAAATACTTAGGTAGTATAGATCATGCGGAGATCAGTCAGAGTGAAATATTTATTACAACGCTTAAGAAAGCCTAAGACACTTGGAAAGGACATGCCCAGAACATCAATAGTCGCTGTTTCCGCAATAGCTACCCCACCCATATCTAGGGGATTAACGGGGCTGTTGGGAAACTCGTATGTGAGATAAGAGACAACATCGGGTCTTATGGAAAGCCTATGTAAGTAAAAACCGAAATATATAAATATATAAAACGAATATGTACGAATATGTTACAAATTTAATCATATAAAGGGTGGCTCATCTGACATTTGGAATATATAAAAAGAATGTACGAATATGTTTAAAAATTTGAATCATATAAAGGGTGGCCCAACTGACATTTGGAATTTGAATTACTGGTTATTTTAAGTGTGGCAACTCCAATGTCATTCGTATTATGACGATAAATTTGTTTTGTTTTTCCAGTTAACGAAATGGGTTGATAAGTATTCGCTTGAACAGCGGGAAATACTATAAATTGCTTGCTTTAAGAAAATTACGTTAAAAATTTGTGGATCAATTTGTGAAACGTGTTCTTCACACACTAGATCTTTATTGGATAAAGCAACACTTTCAAGAGTCGCTAGAGTGCGCACAACTGCAAAACTATCTGCTGTTACTCAAAATGTGCAAGAAGAACCAACCACATCAATTCGCCATCATTCTGAGGAATTGCTAATTTCAAGAACTTCTTTGTTCCGAATTTTGCATAAAGTCGTCGGTATTAAGTCGTACAAGTTGTACCAATTGAAGTCAATTGGGACAACAGCTGAAGCCATATCACCATTCACAACATTTTCGGTTCTGGAGCGCTTGGAAGAAGATGAGTATTCTTTTTTAAGAAAAGTCATCTTTTCAGACCAAGCTCACTTTGACCAAAAAAAAATTGACACATCTGGAGCTCAGAAAATTCAAGCGCGATTGTTGAGGTGAGCCTGTTTGGTGAGGTGAGCCAAGTAGTAAACATAGTCGAAAATGTACTGAGAAATTGGGTTGGTCGTTTGTGTTACTGCGAGGCCAGCCAAGAAAGTCATTTGAATGAAATAGTGTTCCACAATTAACCGGAAGGATTATACTTGTACTTTTGAAGAATAAAAACCAAATTGTCCATTGTACAAATGGTCCACCCTGTATGGTATATGCGTGAATAGAATATGGTATTGCCACATGACAGTGGGGCTGCTGAACGGCTTTTTTCTAATGTAAACATTATAACAACAAAAAAGCTAAACCGACTAACCAATTGCATGACAAATAATATAATTTTTGGCCAAAGTAATGACAACATAAGAATTGGTCATTTCATCAATCAATCTCGTCAAACATTTTCAAAGCTACAAGTTTGTATATACAGGACAAAAAATATTGTAATTTTCTGCAATTTCTTCTCTTTCTTGTATCATTCTACGTAATCGAGATTACATCTGATTTAATTTTGTGTGGTCTAGATTTCAATTAGTTATTTCATTTACGATGTCAAATAATCGGTCAGCTATTATAACATTGCACCAGCCAGGCAAACAAATGTTCTTCTTTATTTGTTCGTGCAGTTAAATGGTTCAAAGAGCTGGGTCATGAAGGTGATCGTCCAGAAAGAGGTAGAAAACCCACTGTCAATACTCCCGGGAATCGCAAAATCGTTCAAAATCGGGTGCAGCGTAATTCAATGGTTTGCATGAGAAAAGTTGCTCACGAAAGTGGCATCAATCGGGAATCAGTTCAAATCATAGCAAATAATAATAAACAATAAACTAGGACTCAATGCTCAATGCAAGCTCCAATGAAAACAAGCGCGTACGACTCCAAAGATGTCGCCTACTTTAACGACGATCCGCAGCGTTCGATTATAACACTTTTGTTGGCCGAAAATGCTAGAATTGGAATCGGCCGACATGTGGTTCCAACAGGACGATGCCACATGCCACACTGCACGCGAAACCATGCATCAATTGATAGGCGAATTTGGTGAGCAGTTAATCTCACGTTTTGGTGTAGTCAATTGGCCACCAAGATCGTGTGATTTGATGACCCCGTTAGACTATTTTTTGTGGAACTATGTTAAGTCTCTTGTCTATAGGGACCAGCCAAATACGATTACTGCTTTGGAAGCCAACATTGAACGCGTCATTTGTGAGATTCCGAGATTGCGGCCGAAATGTGTGAAAAATGTGCCAAACTTTTTTTTTTTTTTTGTATTTTTTTTTTAACACACAGGGTGTACCCCTATGAATGTAGATTATTGTGTTGAATGGAAGGAAGATTGATAGGTTGGAGGAAGATTGAGAGAGGGAATGCAATCACACAAACTTGGACTTTCAGTATAGACCTTCAGGCAGAAATTGCTTTATCAATGCAAATAAAAATTTCATTCACTTTTGTAAAATTTCGATGTTTTTTTTTCATTTTCAAAATCCAAACTCTTAAAACAATCACCCTGTACTTATATTATAACAATTCTTTACATATTTCATAAAAACAGTTTGACGTAACGAAATTTCCAACTAATTAATACAAATAGTTTAAAATTTTACAGGAAATTACATTCCATTGCTATTCAACGCTTTGTGTTCAACTTTCGAGTGACTGGCATAAATCTGCTGCCACCCCTCACTTACAGCAATTGCAAGCAATAGCAATCAAAATACGCTGTCCAACCAACATTCATAAATGCAAACTTTCGCTCAATAACATTTCCCCATTGCAATGGCGAACTAACAAAGAAACGAGGGCGGAATGAGCTGAAGCAACATTAGTTTCTTTTTTTCTTCTGGTAATGAATATGGCTGGGCTGGGAGAGAATGGTGAACTCATTATTTCTGCTATCACAATTGTTGGCTGTGCCTTTGTTGGTGTAACTTAGCTAAGACCAACACCAACATTGGCCAAGCAATGCCTGCCTACACAAAATGCATTCCGTTGCTGTTGCTATTCCGCATGCTAAGTCGCGTGTGTGTGTGTGAGTGTGAGCGTGGTCGACGTGAAATGTCTACGTGTGAGAGAGAGAGAGTGAATTGTTTCGGTATCTATGAGTTTTGTATGGATTTTTGTGTCTGTGTATGTGTGTGTGTGTGTGTTTGAACAAAATGAGAATAGATACGTTAATGGCATATGTTGGTTTCACAACTTCCGATTTTCTGACAGTTGACTGTCCTCGTTGTCGTTGGCTGTTAAATGTGGTTAACGGTTGTTGTTGTTGCTGTAGCTGCTTCTGTTGCTGTTACTATATTTAACAGCAACCAACTTGTACCATTGACACGCACACGTGAAAAGCATAAAGTGACAATTAGAAAAGTTTTCCGAATTGTTGAGTTTGAAAATGTAAGAGGAAGGAAGTAGCCGCTTCTTCCTGTTTCGTTCTGTTAAGCCATATTGTGAACATATTTCTGTATGTGTGTGTGTGTGTGTATGTATGCCTACGCTTACATGTGTTAGTGCCTATCCATTTCCCCTGCCCCTTAAATTGTGTTGAGTTTATCAATTTAATAAAAGAGATGAAAAATAATAAAACGTTGCTTGGTTTTATATTGAGCACGTAATAAAATACAAAACATAGCAAAAAATGTAACAATTTGTGAAAAATAATGGCCTGCAAAAGGAGCAAATAGACGAGAAACTCTTTTGCCATTTTTTCTCGAAAGAGAGAGTGCCAGCGAGAGGGAGGGAAAGTAGCCTGCGGATACAATTTGTAACATAATTTGTAAAGATATGTACGTGAATTCATGTATTTATCTCAGAATATGTGCGCCTGCTGCACCGTACGTGTTCACAGGCTTGGGTCATTCTTACGTATTTCCTCCTTATCTTTTTTTTTTGGGTTCACATTAATTTTGCTACGCTTAAAAGGGTCCAAAAGCCTTACTTAGTTATGTAGTTATCCCTCAAAATTTCATATTTCCGCTTAATAATGTGCAAAATATTGATGTGTGTTTCTTGTATTTCTTAAAGGGTGCATTTTTGGGATTATTACATTTCTTTTAGAATTTATGTTAAACGACAGAAAACGTAGTAATAAAATCTTCAGGGATAGGAGAAAACTTTAAACTTATTTAAGCAAGAGAAAAAACGATTAATGGAAGAATTTTTGGTTGTAAAATTTCTGTTTTCAAACTAACAAAAAAAAACATTTTTATTTCACATAAATTGCCACCAGTCTTGCCACCCTGCCTTGACTTGGATTTGTTAAAAAAACGAGAAAAATAAATTATTGCTTCTAAAAGGATTAATAAATGATTACTTTAGCTTTTTTACTACCTATTATTTTCTACTACCTTTTCTACTATAATTTTCTATTAATATTTTTACTTTCTTTTCTACAACTGTTTTCGATTACTTTTCTGCTACTTTCTGACTTGTGATTATGCTACTATTTTCTACTGCTACATACTTCTACTACTTTTTTCTACCACTGTTTTCTACTACTTTTTAACTACTATTTTCTACCACATTTCAACCAATATTTTCAACCTCTTTTCCACTACCTTTTTACTAATACGTATTTTCTAGTACTACTTACTTCCATTACCTTTTCAGCTACTGCTCTTTACTACCTTTTCTTATACTATTTTTAGTACAATTTTCTACTACTATTTCTACTTCCTTTTCCAGTATTATATTCCACTATTATTTTCTAACTCTTTTATACCATTATTTCTGCTACAATTCTCTACTACTGTTCCATTACTTTTTTTACTAATATTTCTATTAGTAATACTCTACTACCTTCCTGCAACTAATTTCTACTATCTTTTTTTACTTCTATTTCCCACCAATTTTTTGACTACTATATTCATCTACTTTTCCTGCTACTATGCGATACAACTTTTCAACTAATATTTTCTACTACTTTTTCTACTACTGTTTTTTACTACTATTTCTACTACTGTTTCTTGCTACCAGTTTTTAATACTTTCCCACTACTTTCCAACTACTATTTTCTACTAACTTTTCTTCTACCATTTTATACTAAGCTTCAATTACTATTTCAACTACTATTTTAACTACTATTTCAACTACTATTTCAACTACTATTTCAACTACTATTTCAACTACTATTTCAACTACTATTTCAACTAATATTGCAACTACTATTTCAACTCCAATTTCTACTGCTATTATCTACTATATTTTTAACTACCTTTTCTACTACTAATTTTCACTCTTATTCACTGCTATTTTTATACAAACGTTTTCACAATTATTTTCTATTATTCTCCTACTTTTTGGCAATGTTTTCAGCGATTTATTGATATTCTCTTTTGTAGCATATGACTTTGACTCGTTTGTTTTTGACTTCTTACACCTCGCCAACAAAAAGAAAATATCGCAGAGAAAAATTACAAGAAAATCGTCGTGCCTAAAATCAGACTTATGTAGCTCCCAGTACGACCTAAATCATTCGTAACAACTCCCATTATTCTCCCTAATAGTTTTATACTACTGTGGGCAAAAATTAGTAAGACTTTTTAATTTAAATTTCGCGCGGAAACCCATTCATCAAGATATTATTTTTTTGAGGTTGGTATGACATCTGTCGGTGCCAAATGTCACATCAAAATAATAATTGGTGTTAAGTATATGCTTGTCTTTCTGAAGTACAAAAAGTGCATTCGGCGATTTTCACAATGAGTGAAATTATTCAACAAAGAAGTTCCATTAAATTTTGTGTGCGGAATCAAATCAAATTTCTGGTGCCGAAACGTTCAGAATGTTGCAAAAGGCCTTCGGTGATAATTGTATGTCGCGAGCAAGTGTTTTTGATTGGTACAAATTGTTGAAAGATGGTCGAGAACGCGTTGACGACGAACCACGTCCGGGACGGCCATCAAATTCAACTGATGATCAACACGTCTGGTCAATCAAATCAAGGAATTGGTGTTCGAGAATGGACGATTAACAGTCAGACACCTTACTGGCATCGTTGGAATATCGGAAGGATCAGTGAAAACCATTTCAAAACATCATTTGGGCCTAAGAAGAGTGAATGCACGATTGTTTCCAAAATCACTGCATTGATTTTACGAGACCATTTTGCCAAAAATTCGACTGATATCGTTCCGAAACCACCGTATTCGCCTGACTTAGCACCGTGTGACTTTTGGCTATTTTATAAACTCAAAAAACCGCTTCGTGGACCGTTTGACCGTTTTGAGTCAATTGAAGACATTAAACATGAATCGCTAAGCGCATTGAAGGCTATTCCGGAAATTGACCTTAACAACTGTTTCGAGAATTGGAAAAAACGTTGGCACAAATGTATTGGGGCCGGGGGAATTACTTTAAAGGGGACGAAATTAGATTTGGAAGAATGAATAAAAAAATTTGAAATTATGAACAAAGTCTTACTACTTTTTGCCCACAGTAGTACACCAACAACAACATGACCAAAACTGCAGTTACTTTGTGTGTTTACCTTACGTCTACACTTTCTCTCTCTCTCTCTCTTCCTATCTCTTATTTTCATTCTATGACAAATCATTTTTAGACATCAAAAATATTTTTTCGTCTACGTGCTAACTTTTTCTCTTTCTCTCTCTCTTTATTTTCGTTTTATTCTATGTATAAATGTTGCGCTCAATCGCTTCGAAGTTCTGTGCTTAAAATTTCCTGCACACATAAAATTTTTCTTTATTTGTCCCCCTTCAAAAATATCTACGATCAATTTCTATGAAAGTGTCTACACTTCAATTTGCATATTAATTTTGCTGAAATGTTTCCCCTCTACATAAATTTACTTAGCAAAGTTGAAATTTAATTGATGACATTCTTCTTCAACGTTTCCTTGCTTGCCTGAAGCGCGGCACAGATGACTGACTGCACTTGCTGCCTTCCTTTCTTTTGTTTCCTAACGCTCATTTAAACGAAGGACCTTATTACTGTCAATCGATTATGCATAAATTTCAATTAAAATAATATTCTAAAAAAGAAGAAAGAAATCAACTTGAGTAATTTTTTCCAGCCGCTGCTCACTCCAGAGACAAAAATGCAACAGCTCGTGAAGCATAGCGAAATATTAAAGGGCGCCCTTAATCACGTCCCCGTTTCCGTCAGCTATGCCCGTGTACGTAATTGATGAAAAGCAAGTCATTAAAAAAATAAATTTTATGACTAGATAGAGACTTATTTTTTTGCCATTGAAATGTCAAGCTGGAGGTCGGTAGGAGGGTATATCTACTTTTTTTTAATTAAGAAAAATGACTTACGTAGTTAGTATTTGTGTTGAGGCATTAACCCATAAGTATAACGTATAAATACTTGCATGTACTTAAATAACTTTTAGGATTTCGCCATCCTTCAACTTGATCAAAAATGCACACATGATTGCAATCATTTTGTATCGATTGGGCGCGTACTTGTTGTTACTGTTATTTATCAATCTATTTTCAATTTTATTATTATTATGATTATTTTTATTGGTCATTTCAATTGGTCAATTGACCTGAAAAGGACTTTGCTTTTCATAGTTTACTTTGATATACTCGTACTATGTATGTATATCCTATGAGTATATCCTAAGTGAACATCCATGTCAAGCACAAATCGACAGTAGGAAAGACATGCAGACAAACGCACAGAATACTACTGTACAAAAAGAGGCAGACAAACATACAGATAGTTAGATAGACATACAGAGAGACTGACGTTTTATATAAGTATACGAACTCGTCTTTGCTGTAATTGTGTATGTAGTATATTTATTATGTATTTATAATATTTGTGCCTCGCAGGTTTAATAAGTTAATAAGAAACACAAAACTATTATGTATATGAATACTAGTTGAATGTCAAGCAGGCACACAGATCCACAGAAACAGAAAAGTACAAAACTACCCAATCGGAAAAGGTGCTGTGTGTTAAGATTTTTAAACATATGTTGGGGTACATTTTCACAAGGTTTTCTATTTCGTATCGTATCTTCTCAATTATCATAAGTTCTCTCATTTCCCATACAAAATTTTACGATTTAATAAATATACTACTGTGGGCAAAAAGTAGTAAGACTTTTTAATTTAAATTTCGCGCGGAAACCCATTCATCAAAATATTATTTTTTTAAGGTTGGTATGACATCTGTCGGTGACATCTGCGCCAAATGTCACATCAAAATAATCGTTAGTGTTTAGTATACGCTTGTCTTTCTGAAGTACAAAAAGTGCATTCGGCGATTTTCACAATGAGTGAAAATTTTTTGGTTTTACGAGATCATTTTGCCAAAAATTCGACTGATATCGTTCCGCAACCACCCTACCACCCTTTTCGCCTGACTTAGCACCGTGTGACTTTTGGCTATTTTCTAAACTCAAAAAACCGCTTCGTGGACACCGTTTTGAGTCAATTGAAGACATGAAGCGCATTGAAGGCTATTCCGGAAATTGACTTTAACAACTGTTTCGAGAATTGGAAAAAACGTTGGCACAAGTGTATTGGGGCCGGGGGGGATTACTTTGAAGGGGACGAAATAGATTTGGAAGAATGAATAAAAAAAATTGAAATTATGAACAAAGTCTTACTACTTTTTGCCCACAGTAGTACAACAAAATATGAGACCATGTGAATACTTACCTCAAATTGGCATATCGTGGGTTAACGTTTCTGTTTGTTTAATTTAAAAGCTCGTCCTCGATGCCGGATAAAACTGAACATCTCAAGCTCTACATATGTTGAAAACGGAAAAAGAGAGAAAACATTAAAAGGATGGCATAGTCTATAAAACTTTAAGGAAACTACTTACATCCGAGTACATCCGACATTATATGGAAACCATAGAGCAGATGAGATGAAGCTGAGACAGCCGTCGTAGGGTTTAAACTTTTTTTCATATGAACTTATGTCATTGTTGAGCAGCAGCTCCTTGCGCTCTTACATAGAAGGTGAGGCGAAGGTACAGCCATAATTTGACTTACTTACTTAACTGGCATTACAACCGATGATCGGTCTTGGCCGCCTCTACAAAGTTTCGCGAGTCGCCTCTGCTATGAGCACGCCAGATAAGGCCAAGTGCAGTCAGGTTGCCCTGCACCTGGTCTATCCAATGGAGATTAGGATGTACCCTTCTGTGTATTCCTCCACCGTGGTTCGAATAAAACACCCTTCTAGCCGGAGCGCTTTCTTCATAAGTTGAATGTGTCATAACTTTTGCAAAATTGTCAAATGTCATTGTTCTGTGAAATTTATAGATAATTAGTCGACAATATGCAGTGGAGCGATACACAGCTAGGGTAACAATGGAGATTTTGAATCACCAATTTTTCGTTTTGGCTGGTCGCCGTGGCTGGGCTGCTACGCATAGTGTCCCGGGTTCAAATCTCGGCACAAGCAAAATCAAAAAGTAAAAAAAACTATTTTTCTACACTCTTGGCAGGCAATGTCAAACCTACAAGAGTAAAAATTGCTATGAAAAGTTTTTCACTTCGCCGTTCGGATTCGGCATTAAACTGTTGGTCCCTTCCATTCATGTACAAATATGACACGCACAACATGAGTGGATGCGAAAAGTTCGGTCTAGGCCTTTCATGCATTGTTTGTGCCATTAAAAGAAGAAATGAAAATGGAATTTTCTGTTTTACCGATTTGAGCTTTTCATCCGGCCACATCGCCAAGTCAGACGGCGCCAGACTTCTTTCTTTTGGATTTTTATTTTTCCACAACAAACCACAGACCTTGCAAGTCGTGCAAGCCAACATTGTTCTAGAAAGCAGATGTTTTGCGAGCAACAATTCAAAATGCTGTAAACCGAGCACAAATGTGCATCAACACAGGAGGTGGCCATTTGACCGATTCAATTTTTTCAACTTAATGTCAGCGATACACAGCTCGGGCAACAATGGAGATTTTGAAGTATCAATTTTTCGTTTTGGCTGGTCGCCGTGGCGTAGTTGAAAGCGCGCTCGGCTGCTACGCAGAGTGTCCTGGGTTCAAATCTCGGCACAGGCAAAATCAAAAAGTAGAAGAAACTATTTTTCTACATGTCAGCCCTCCTTTTCACCTCTTGTCAGCCAATGTCAAACCTACAAGAGTATGAATTTTATACTTTTAAGTAACTTTCCTTAAAAACAGATCCAAATTTTTTCATTTCAAACATAATGGCAGCCAATTGACATTATGACATTACTTTTAACCCGGTTTGTGAGCATCCCATTTACAATACCGGATTGCAAGAGAGAAAAGGGTTCAGTTGATCAGCTGTGCATGCGTCAACACTATCTATTGCTTTGTGGGTTTTACTTTCGGAAGAAAATATGAAGTTAGCTTCCCGAAGCGTGAACAATGGAGCAATCCAGAGGTCGTGCTGGAGAATCTGACGGATGTCTTCTTCACTGACGGATCCAAGACCGATGAAGGTACTGGAGCTGGATGGCTTGGTGGTAAACGAAGGTGTCAATTGCTACTATTCCTTGGATGGGTTGGCAACTGTCTTCCAGACAGAAGTTTTCGCCATCTTAAAAGTAGCGAAATGCATAATAATTCGAAGAAAATGGCGCGGGAAACGTATAGGTGTCTGTAGTGACAGTCAGGCTGCACTTAAGTCTCTGGAGAACTCGAGAATTACTTCAAAGATTGTCCAAGAGTGTAAGAGGAAACTTAGATCAGTCGCAAGACTGAATCAGCTCCATCTTATATGGGTTCCTGGGAATGAGAAAGCCGACGAGTTGACCAACTGTGGATCAAAGAACATGCCTTTGGGACCAGAGCCGACTATTGGCCGACCAGTTTGGCAGGTGCCATGCATTGGATAAAATCTTATGCTAATGATTTACATAAGAGTCGCTGATCCAATCTGGACATCTGTAAAACGGTTCAGTGCTTTGTAATTTGGCCAAACAGGAAGGCAGTAGAATTCCTTCTTAAATTAAGAAGGAAGGACCTGCGCCGGATGGTGGGACTCATCACAGGACATAATCCATGGGGCCAACATATGACCACCATCGACATCACCGAGAACCAGACCTGCACATCTTGTCTGGAGGAGGTGGACAGCACAGAGCATTTTCTCTGCACATGTCCCGCCTTTGCCTGAATGAGATGGCGCATTTTGGGTTTCGATGTCACAGGAATGGACAAAGTTCACTCCTTCTGAGATTTGTGAGAGAATCCGGGAAATTTGCGGAAGAGAACGTAGTCCCCCTATAACCCCTTCTTCGACTTTTTCCTTCTTTTTCTCTAACCCCTTACTTGCTGTCACTCCTTACAATGGGCTATATAGCCTGAGTGCTTGAGGAACTGTCCTGCACTCGTAGGTCAGGTTCTCGGCCTTCTTCACATCCATCCATCCACTGCTTTGTGGGACATATCCTTGTACATAGATATTGGTTGTGAACATACCATACATTTGCTTAGGGGCTAACCCTAAAACAATTTCTCGCGTTATCACAAGTTTTAAGGAAGAACTGCGTATTGATCCAAAGAAAGGTTCTGGTAAAAAGAAGGGGCCACATGACTGTGAGAAGGCGAAGAACGTTGTGACCATTTTAAAGAGAAATCCAAACATTTCGGGAACGAAATTGGCGAGGAAGTCTGATTGCTCTGAATCTTTCGTGCGCAGGACTAAGAAGGAAGCTGGGCTGAGGACGTACAAAGTTCAAAAAGTTCCGGATAGAAACGCAGTGAAGAATGAAACCGCAAAACAACGAGCGAAAATGCTGAGCCGAGAATTTGGACTTTTCCCAGCTACATGGCCAGGAATTTTATACAGCTGATTCTCGAGGAAAAGTCACTGAAAAATTCAAAGCCAAAAAAATTACAAAATTCCCAAAGAAATTCCTTGTTTGGCAGGCAATTTGTAGTTGTGGGAAAAGGAGCAGCACATTCCTGACATCGGGTACAATCAACGGAGAAATATATTTAAAGGAATGCTTGCAAAAGAGATTGCTTCCATTTTTACGCCAAGATGAAGTGTCCACGTTTTTTTGGCCTAACCTCGCTTCATGTCACTGCAGGAAAACGGCCTTAGAGTGGTTCCAACGGAATGAAGTGATTTTGGTGCCTAGAGAAGCCAATCCACCAAACTGTCCCGAACTAAGGCCGATTGAGAGGTACTGGGCTTTAGCAAAAAGGGAGATGAAGGTAACAAAAAAGTGGCCAAAGACCTTCAAGATTTCAAAAGAAAGTGGTCTGCAACAGCTGTGAGGGTGTCGGACACTACCATAAAAACATTAATGGAAGGGGTTCCTGAAAAATTAAAACTTTTTATTAAAAACTAATAATTTGTGGTTTCTTGTTTTTATTTTTTTAATCTAAAGATAATTTGCAAAATAAAATACTTTAGTTTAAAAAAATCGGACTACTGGTTCAAAAGATTTTATCATTTTTGTACCAGACAATTTTATACGACGCACTCCTTACATACTCAAATTATTTATTTTTCATAAGCCTTACTTATAAAGTTCATCAACAACAAATACTCATTCCCTGCAATCTTTTCCAAGAGAAAATGCTTAAAATAAGAGAAATAAAATAACAGAAGAGAGCCAAAACAGTTACAGGGCGAGAAAGAAATATTTGATCATTTGATCGATTTGTTAAAAACAACACTGAAATGTATTTTTTCTCCTCATCTCCACAAGGGGTTTGACTCTTTCCCATTGGGTAGATATATTCAGAAAGCAGCAGTACTTAATAGCAAAAATTGTAAGCAGTAGTGTAAGTTTTTGAGGTCTTGCCAGGCATGGAAGAATTTTGATATTCTTTAAAAGGGAAAAATGAATCGTCTTGACAATTTCATATTCTCAATATTTGTGCAGTAGCATAATTTTTTGTTCATCATGAAAGGATTATGTGTGAATGCTGGAATGCCTGCCCGCCTGACTGCCCCATTTCAAAACTTACTTATAATTCCAACTTATGTACACGAAGTGTAAACTCAGCTGGCATCAAACTGCTCTTCACCACTTCCCTTTTGAAGACTTAACGGCAAGTAAATGCTGCAGCAAAAGAAACGAAAAAAAACCGAAAAGAACATGCTCGTAAAATGCAGGAATTACAGTAAAGCACACATTAATATGAACAAAGTTTAATCCGGAGGCTAAAAGCAAGAAGCCCATTTAATGGACAGCAGTTGAATACAGTAGAAAAAGAAATAGGTACTTATCTCAGTGTTCTGTGGTGGGCTGGATGTCGTCAACAGGGACGTTTTTTGTGCCATGCCAAGCAGTAGGCGTTAAATTGTGCGAAAAATTTTAAACAAAAACTACTCAGATGGAAAAAAACTATGTAAATATTGCAAAATTTACACACGAATTATGTAAAACGCAAATCGCAGAAACTCTTGGCGTTGCTTGTGTTTTGTTCTTGTATTCATCAGTTTACAAAACCAAAATGCATACAATCAATGCTGAGAGTCACTGCGTTTAACATAAATCGGTGGTTAAAGGAAAGTTCGGATCATATTTAGAGCACCAGAGTTGAAACTGAGAGAGCTCTCTTACATAAGCTCTCTTAGTTTCGCCCCATGAGCTCTATGATTTGGCTGCTTTTGCTCTTACTCTTCCCCTTTTAATGTTGCCATCTTCGTTAATTCCAACTTACATTCTCACATTATTATTTTTCTCAATAAGTTGGAATACTCTACGAAAAAATAGAAATTAAAACTGAGGAAAAAATCTCTACCCAAAAATACGTCGAACGTCGGAAAATCTACGGCTGGGTACTCGTTGTCAAAATTAAACACAATTCATTATATGAAAAAGCTCAGAGTTGCGGCGGGGCGAGCTCAGAGGCGAGGACGCGGAATAGCATTTAATATTTTTTTTTTGTTTTCCGACGGTAAGTGATCCTCGTCGGATAGTTAACCATCGTCCGACGCAATTATGGGTAGATTATAACTCAATGAAAGAGAGAGCGGCAAAGGATGTCTTACTCTCTCAATTTAAAAGAGCGCAAAAGCTTGATACAAAAAAAAAAATTGGAAAAAAAACAGTCCATGTTTCGCCTTAAATATCTACATAGTGAAACTCCTCTACTGTCGAAAAGATGCCGTAAGGAGCGTTAAAATCTGTTTCGAAAAATATAGCAATGAAATTGTGAACGAAATAGTAATGTTGTGTATGTGGGTATATGTGAGTGTATGTGTATATTTGTGCGCTGTATTTAAAAGTAAGCTTATTCACTTTCTCGACGTTCATACATTTATGAGTTTTGTTATTTTTTCCGGTGTTACGGCTGCACTAAAAGCAACAGAAGTAGATGTAGGTAGCGCTTAACAACCAACAAAAACAAAAACAAGTCAACTATTACACGCTTAAAAAATAAAACGAAAAGCAGCTGCATCACATGTAGAAAATACATATACTAGTCGTATGTACTATGTATGTATATTTGCAAAGTACGTAAAGTAAAACATGGAAAAGTTTTACTTTGAACCGCAACAACAGAAAAATATGGCACTAATGCCGTAGTCCGTAGTTGCCCGTAGAAAGTACGGAAGGAAGTAGTTAATACTTGAAATGTTTTTGTCTCCATTAAAAGTCATTCGCTTGGATAATCTTTTTGGCAACATTATGGATAGGAATTAGGAAAAGTTTGCTCTAGGAAAGAGAGAGAGAGAGCAAGAGAGAGAGAGAAGAAGAGTGAAAATTTTATAATAGTAAGAACAATAAATATTCATATCTTAAAAAAGTATAGAGTTGTTAGTGCATATGTAAATACACAGAAAAAGAGAGAGAGAGAAAGAAAGAGAGAAAGAGAGAAGAAGAGTGTAAGAGTGTGTATGTGCAAAGTTGCCACCCTTCATAGAAAAGCCATATCAAAACACTTGTTTGCATTTACAATTAAATTGGCATATATTTTTTTTTTTGCCTTTACACAAAAATTGTAGTCGCTGTGGCGTAGTGGTAATGCATTGAACTGCTACGCAGAGTGTCCGGGGTTCGAATCTCGGCACAGGCAAAATCAAAAAGTAGATAAAATAATTTTTCTAAACGGCACCACCTCTTGGCGTGAAATTAATTATTGCCTATGAAAAGCTTTTCACTTCGCCGTGTGAAGTGTAAAAATATAACATTAATAATGTACAAATAATAATAATTCATGTACAAATATAACACGCACAACATGAGTGGATGCGAAAAGCTCAGCCTAGGCCCTCCATGGGCTGTTGTGCCATCAAAAGTAAAGTAAAGTAAGTTTACACATAAATTCATTTACCATTCAAACATTATGCAAATGAATATTTTGCAACCAAAAAACAACAACAAATAAAAACATCGAAATTTTTTGCAACCTATTAAAAGTTGGCATTATTCCAGGAAATGTTGTTGAACTACTGTTGCTGTTGCTGTTGTTGTTCGACAACAAATCCATTAACGAAAAAATTTGATAGTAAAACACATGAAATTATCAAATAATAACATTTGTTAAACGTTTTTTGTTTTAGACTGTGTCGATTGCTGGTAATTCAATGGTAGCTTACAGTGAAAGAAATTGAATTTGAATAGTATTTTGATGACTCAAATGGAATAGCGACATTATAAATAGGAATAGTATATCTCTACCTAGTCTTGGAAGCCCAGATTTGAAACCCCTTGATTACAAATTGTGGTCAGAGGGTGTAGAGCGTGTGGCCTGCAAAGTTCGCCACCGAAATTTGGAGAGTCTTAAGAAAGGTCTTATTTCATCATCAATACCCATCGAAACCATACGTGCCGCTTTAACCCAATGGCCTGATCGTCTAAAGGCGTGCATTAAAGCGAGTGGCGACCATTTTGAATAAGATGTTGATTTTCAGAAACACTATAATTTAATAACAAAATAAAAATTACAACACATTAAAAAAACTCGTTTCTTTAATTTTTACACTATATTCAAATTGTAACAGAACTTATGGCAGGACTAGGTAAAGTGGAAATTATTTCATGAGAACATAAATTGTTAAGAGTCTGCCGCTTTTATATGTAAGTATATCCAAACAGTTGACTTCTTTAGTATTCGAATGCATAAATAAAGCGTGTATTTGAGAGCGCTGTTAAGCATCCCTTGACATGTGGTATCAATTTGCTGAATATCTCTTCTGCAAAACATTGAAAGATTGAAGCTCTGTACGCTCTTTGCTCATAATTGTTTTAAAGTAGTGGTGGCCACCCACACATGCAGAGCTCATCAGCTGTACTCCTTTTCAATGGAAATGAGCCTAGTACATGTGAAGTCTGGCCGCCCCTTTTACTAAGTGAAAAGAAGAGGGGGAGAGAGATAGAAGGGGGGGGAAATATTTCCTTGTACGTTATTCCCATAATTAGTCTCTCATTTTTCCGCTCATTTAGAAGAGTCTGCTTACATTATTTAACTCTCTCTCTGACTCTCAGAATTTATTTTCATCAGGGTTTCTCATTTCTGTGGTATTTGTTGTTGTTGTTGTATCCTCAATTAATTGGGGTATTCACAGCGTGTCTTGTTCTGTCGTATTGTCATAATGTGAATGAGAGTTTATGACAATTGAGAGGGTATGACACTGAGAGAAACACTTTATGAATACCCATAATTTTTTACCAAGTGTACATTTGAAAATATCAAAAGTGAATGATGAAAAAAAAACAAAGCATTTCACTTTCGATTCAATTTGCGCTAATCTCATTTTAATATGCGTTTTGTGTTATTTGAGCTACCATATCCTTTTTTATGCGCAATAATTTTTTCAATTTAATATCGCAATATAGCAATGAAATTTGATTATTTTTTATTCAAATATAACAAACAATCTCCTAAATTGAATAAAATTGTAAACTTATTTTTAATGTTGTTAAACAATTTTCCATCGAAAAAGGATTATGGATGATATTACACAAAATTCGTTACATTCTTCTCAGCAGCAGAAGGGGAGGAGGGGGGTGTAAAGAGAGGGTAAGTATATACGTTGTAAAAAAACTATAAATTTTAATAACTTAAACCATTTGATGAGAATAATCAATAATATTCTTAGTACTTAATACTCTAATTTCATTGCCGTAATAAAATATATTTTTACCAATGGTTTCCTTCCATTTTGATTACAGTTATTAAATTGTACTTTCAGCATGGATCATAGATTGTGAAAAAACTGAGAGAGCGAAAGTCAACCTATCTGCTGGTATTTTATGTACCCGATAATCATCCTTTTTCACATGAGTATAGCTCGAAGTGGACATCGGCCCTCTCAATTTCATCTCATATTCCCTATGGCTTTAAGCTTTGACACTTTAAGATAAATGCTCATTGACGACGACCACTATACGATCACATCTGTCACATCACATAAACACAAGTTCTTCTGTAGTCGATTATATCGCCGACAACACGACCGCATGTCCTCTGACCACAATTGTGGCTATCTCCAATTCAAATCTATTCCTTTTTTGGCATGCAATAAGAGAAAGAAAAAGATAACTAGTTGTATGTGTTTGTGCTGCTGCTGTCATTTTCATTGTAATCAATAAGCTAACTACAGGACGACAGTTAAAGCTGACTGCATTTTGTAGTTATGTGTTTGTGTATCTGTTGTCGGCAGGGTCACCCATGTTGGAGAATGTTGTAGAGGTCAGCTCAGAGTTGCGAGACGTAGTCATGTCCGTCCGACCATACGGTTTGATATCTAGAAGCATTTATCTTATTGTATGCGGCTTTCTGGTACTCATCCGGTGTAAATCTAGAAGCGCCTGTCTCATATAGAGCGGTTCCCTGGTCTGCATCTGAACACAGTGGAACGGCAGTACAAAACGCTAGCATTTAGATTAATTAAATGCAAAAAATTCCATTTCCAGCCAGAGACGGGTGGGAAACTGATACCTCTCGGGAAGGAAGGAAGCTACCCATTTTCACTGATAGATCCGAGATACATAAGTAGATAGTGGTACTTGAGCAGAAATCTACTCGTTCAAATTGGAAATTGAACGGTCTCTCAGACTACCAAATATCTGTAAAGATTTCAATCCGAGATCGACACCATCGATCAAGCCGCTGAATACCAGAGGGCAATAATTATTAAGCGTGAAAAGTAGGGCAGCGATTAAGGCACTTCATGTGCGATTGGACACGTTAAGATGTAGCTATGCTGCGCACCGGAGCATCAGAATATCTTGAGCAACTAAATGGCAATGTGCTAGATTCAGATCGGAACATCCCAAGGAACAGCGGATGGGTGGAGGACATTTTCGACCTCTGCGTTGCAGAGTATTCGGCGATCAAATCTCGCGACATACAAAAGCAAAACGTAGAAAAAAACATTTTCTTCAAGGAAAACATACAATAGTGAAAGTTGTCGCAGAAAAGCTTCTCAGTTCGCCGTTCAGCATAAAACTTCCATTCATGTCCTAATATATCACGCACAACATGAGTGGATGCGAAAAGCGCGGCCCTGGCCGACTCTAACTCTATAATGGCACAACAGCCCATTAAAAGAAATAAAAAGGAAAGAGATTAAAAATCGTGCTTCTTTCAGGGGCTTTTGCAAGATTTGCTGGGATAAGGAAGTAAAGAAAACTATAGAACACCTACTCTGCGACAATCCAGCTTTTTAAAGAAGATGAAGATATTTTATATATGGTTAAGGCATTCTTTGAAGGGCTAGAGGAACTAACGGAGGTGGGATTAATTGATATACTAAATTTTTAACAGGCTTCTAAATGGTTTAACTCCACGTCTGACACAATGAACTAATTGCCCTCCGAGTGAAACTTGCTTTAGGCAAGCAACCTTTTCAACCTAACCTAACATTATCGCTTGAATAGCGTGTAGGTGTCCACTTCTCTCTCTTTTACTTATAGGTAATGCTTTTATTTTCAGTAGTTGCAGCCTCAATTACTCCATGCAACAGTTTCGACGTAATCTCTTGCGCACTAAAAACCGGCAACAAAAAATTTAAAGTAGTGATACAGGGTAGCAAAAACCCATATCAGGTTTTGCTCCACACATTTTTCCTATGGCCTCGAAAACTTTGGGGCGTATGAGCGATTTTTTATATAAGTACGAGTATACACATTCAGTAGTAAACCCGTAAGGTAAGTCCTAAACCTTTGATAATTTCTCTTTAGTATCCTCAGCAAAGTAAATGCTAATGTCGTAACTCAAAGTTTTTTTTTTGTTAACATACCATGCCAAAATAAATCACATATCGATGGTGTTTACGTTAATGACAATTCATCGAGGAAGAATGTAATCCTCGTTTAAATACACCATTTTGCTGAAGATTTCAACACCGTAAAGTCACTCGTTGGTGTTGTTTCGTAGCACACAACCTCTTTCAGATCTTTAATGTTGTTTTCCACTCTCTAAGGCTCTTGCCTTTATTGTGTGTCCGTAATTTCCTTTATTTATCTTCTTCTCTAACGAAGCAGTTGTTCGCTTCCTGGTCGCTCTCTCGGAACTTATTCTTTGTAAACGATAATATTTTAAACAACTCCTTGAATATAATCGATTTTTAGTATTAACGAAAAGTATAACTTAAAAGTTTAGTTCCAAAATCCTTCAACTTTAATCTCACAATTATGAATTTACCAAACGCGTGATATTTCCTTTGTAAAAAAAAGTTATTGACAGCTGCCTATAACCAGAGAGGAAACTGACAGCTACAACAACATGATAGGAGAATATTTCACAAAAACGGCATACATAATTGTCATTACTGTCAAGGAATTTTGAAATTCATATAACGAAGCGAAGCGTCTTAATATGAGTGAAAGGTTGAGCAAAACATACATATACATACATATACATACATATATACCTACGTAGTAGAAAGAGAAAGAGAGTTGTGTGAGAAGAGAAAACACTCAAGAAGAGAAGAGACTCGAAAGTATATTGAAAATACATATTTTGCTGCTTATGCTAAAAAGCAATGAAAACCAAAAAACAATAGCAAAAAGTAGGGAAATACTACGTGAAAATCAAACAAGGGGGGATGAAAAGTGCGGGGGAGAGTCGATCATGTTTTGCATATGAAATTATGAGGCATTGTTCTGTTGCTGCTGCTGCTGCTTCTGCTGCTTCTGCTGCTATTACTTTGACAAGCACATGAGCAACATAACAATGTCAGAGTGAAGTATTGTGTCTAGATGCAGTATACTTAGCATATGTGGCATGAAAGACAAGCATGGAAATTAATATTTTATAAATGTAGGTACCTGTTAAATATGAAAGTCGAAAGTCAAAAATATTATACCTGCAGCACAAGCAACACACACATAATGTACTATATGTATGTAAAGCTAAGCCTATTCGGTTGTTGTGTGGTATTGGGGTAATTATGTTAATATTGGCAGCAGCTAGGCATTATGTGGTAGCTGCCACTACAGCATCACCAATTGAGGAAGAAGAGGAAGAACGTGATATGAAAATGCAAGTCAATGTGTAAGCAACCAATGTGTTGAGCTATGCTACACTTCCTTCATGCGAAAAGTTGAATTGCTTGCACATGTATCATCATCGAATAATATCATAATACATTAATACAAACGTTGTGTGTGTATGTAGATCAGCAGCTCTTTCCACTTTTTCGTTTTTCGCTTTTGTCCCCCTTTATTCTTTATTCTTTATCCTTTTCGCTTTTTCCCCTTTCATTTCTTCCTTCCTCTTTTCCGCATTCCCCTTTCGCCTTTCCGCTTTCTATTCCGCCATCATTTTGCAGCTAATCTCAATTGAATGTAAATTTTATGCAAATATTTGCCAATAAAGGTTAAAGTCTCTGGAAAAATAAAAAAATATACCGAAAATATATGATAAAGAAATCAACACATCATCAGTTTTCAATAAAATCAACAGCATTTTCCATGATTTCTTTAGCTTTACAGTGTTGTTTATTTATTTGCAAATCGAACGCCGTAATGTATGCTAAACATTTTTCTTCTCGATGACCCTAAACGAGATACAGAATGAGAGAGAGAGAGAGAGAGAGAGAGAGAGCGGGAGAGAGCGAGAGATGCAGAAAATTCAGAGATTGACTTCAGTGTTGCTCTGTTTTCTGTTGTTGTTGTATTAAACATCAGCCAAACCTTTGCGATAAATACATTCAAAATTGTTCATTCCAGATTGTTGTTGCCGATTAAGTTGTAGATATAGTTTTGTGTTGCTATGATTTTGTTGTTGTTTGTTTATTTGCTTGTCTGATTCTACGCTTTCGATTGTCAACATATCGATAATCAAACACAATTGACACTTGATTCGGATTTATTTATGCACGATTTAAAATTTAATCAAACACATCAGTACCATGAACAGCACCAACACAAATCAGGATCACAAATAGAAGAAAAAAAAGGATATGAAGAAGAAGCTGAACTTTTTTCAGCAAAGAAATTTCAAATACATAAAGAAACAAAGGAAGCACCCAAAGCGAACCCTGCACACTGAAGCAGCCATGCTCTTAATTCCACCATTTGTCCGTCTTTTTTTTCTCCTTAATGGCAGTTAGAATTTCTTTACTGCTTTCTTGCACTTTTGACTTTGACTTTGCTTTTTCTCTTTTTTTTTATTATTGTGTTTATTTTATGACTGGCTAAGCGTTGAGAATCTCTCTCATTTTCTACATTGTGAATTGCTTTATTTCGTGCTGATTATGAGTTTCATTTCTTCTGACATGCTCTAGGGTTTGAGTCTCACAATTTGGCATTTCGTTTCGACGACTTGCCCTGTTGCTTGCTGCTCTGCTCTTTTTACTCCCAACTATTCCTTGCTCTAAACTTTAGTCTGGCTTGCATTTCGCACCAACCAATTCGACCGACAACAACAACGTCATTTGTGTAATTTCAAGCAAGTTTTCCATTTCATATTTGCTGGCTGGCTGAAGAGTTATTCAGTAATTGTTTTGCTGTAGATGAAAGAGCAAAAGGTGAAATGTAATTTTCACAAATGCTGTGTAAAACAATCATTAAAAAGTGCAAAGAATTTATGTAATGAAATTCCTGTGAACGGATAATTATATTGCAAAATGTTTTCGTTGCATATTTAGGCATTTTTACAACAACAAAAAAGAAGCTAAATTACTATTTAATACAATTTTAAAATTAATTTTCGCATGTTTTTTACGAGCTATTAATTGGTAAAAAGAGGGAACAGAGAAAATTAACTGTCAGACCGTGGATGTATTGAAAACTAGGCTCGACGAACACCGTGAACGGAACACGATATGATGCGAGTATCGCACACCGAGCACAAAGTGCCCGCCGAGCTGAATTTTCAATGTATCCACGGCCTTATAGGCATGGGTTTTAATAAAATGTTCCATGCTCTCATTTCACTTGACTAATATCTGCCATCTGTCATTGGCTCCCAATTTCTATGGAATAAGTTTAAAGCTATCGCTCTCTCTCTCTCTCTCTCTCTCTCTCTCGCTCTCTCTCTCTCGCTCTCTCTCTCTCCCTCTCTCTCTCTCGCTCTCTCTCTCTCGCTCTCTCTCTCTCGCTCTCTCTCTCTCGCTCTCTCTTGCCAGATGAAGTTAGTTCAAAATTGTATTTACGTCACTGACACATAGTATCGGAGAACTTTGAGAAAAACAACTTGCCCCCACATACGACATTTGACCTTTTCATTCAAGTTTGATAAGCTTTTGCTGTTCTTATCACAAAATTTATGTTTTTTGGTTCTTGATATTTTAAAGCTCTAAAACTTTAATATCTGGAACAAAGTTATTCACTACGAAAAGCATGTCGAAAAGCAACATGTCTTTTACACCACTCCAATCTGTATTAAGGCCGTATTTAGAGGGGGTTTTGTTGGTTCTGACTGACTTTTGCATTACTTGTAGATTAAATGTTATTTATTTTAATATACTTAGTAGGGTCGCTTAGTACTTACCGTGGTCGCTGTGGCGTAGTGGTAGTACGTTGGACTGCTACGCAGAGTGTCCGGGCACACGCAAAATCAAAAAGTAGAAAAAATAATTTTTCTTCACGGCACCACCTTTTGGTAGGCATTGGCAAACCTACAAGAGTAAAAATTGCCTATGAAGAGCTTTTCACTTCGCCGTTCGGATTCGGCATTAAACTGTAGGTCCCTTCCATTCATGTACAAATATAATAAGCACAACATGAGTGGATGCGAAAAGCGAAAAGCTTGGCCTAGGCCCTCCATGGGCTGTTGTACCATTAAAAGTAAGTAAGTAAAGATTGCAGACGTTAGAGATGACTTTACAACTTTTAAAACTTAAACATTTAAAAAATTTTGCACCAGCAAGTGGTAGTAACACTATGGATCTTGACTGTCTATGTAAGAGATTCGCCACCACCTCTGAACCAACCTAACATTATCGTAAATATCGCTTTCCTTTTAAATCAACTCTATTCTCTATTCTCGAATACAACGAAGTACTGAACATACAATACGCACTGAATATACATACTATATGTATAGACTAATAATTGACTCAACCACGTAACTCCAATATCGGAATCCAGTCGATATGTAAATTCTCCATAAAAGACTATATAATGGCGTAAAATGTTAAATAAGTTCCTTGATTTCTCGCAGTTTTATAAATTCAGAAATACTGTGAAGGGACATAAATACTGTTACAGCATTGAACACATCCATTTCAATAGTAAAATTGTACTTTACTTTACTTTACTTTACTTACTTTTAATGGCACAACAGCCCATAGAGGGCAAAGGCCGAGCTTTTCGCATCCACTCATGTTGTGCGTGTTATATTTGTACATGAAATTTTACATACCCTGTTATTACCACATGGAAATGAGTTAGTTTCATGACGATCATTTGCCTTTCAGTGCCTTTCTGTTTGTGTATGTGCATCAACGTAGATCTACTTCATATTTATCTATGTGTATTATTTTTCCTCAGTGTATTCCTGAATATGTTTTTGAAAATATTGAAAATAATGCTCCAAAATAAAATGTTTTCTCTCGGTAAACACACAACTAGATAATCTCTTCATTTTTAAATTTAACCTCCATTTTTTCAAATTATAGAACCATCTCTTTCCCTCTCTCTCTCTCACTATCTCTTTTATTTACTCTTTCTTGTACCAAAACCATTACACTAATATTGAGATTCTGATCCACAATAAATATGCAAATAATAAGAGATTTTATTTCTTAGTACACTTTTAGTAGACGAACAGATTTCAAAGTGGCTGGAGTGAAAATATTAAATAGGTATATAAAAAAAATAACGCGGAAAATCACAACATTTAGTATACAAAAATATTTATGTAAATATATAGGAAAATATTTTTGAACACGAAAAAGGAAATGTTGGACAAATTTCCACAATGAATTATAATAGATTTATAATTTTTACGTTTCTAATTATAAGTAGCGCAATAAATGCGCAAGAATTGCCACTAATAAATATTGGTAATTATTTATTTACCTGTTTTAAAATGGTGTTTTTCATTTAGTTTTGTGATTTTTTGTTTAATTTTTTTCAGGTGCAATTTTCTTTGAAGATGAATTAGATTTACAACGCACTTTTGAATCAGCAATTCAAAGCATCAATAGTAGATATGACATAAATTTCCAATTATTTCCACTCATACGACATGTAATTGCAAATGATGGCAGTACAGCTCTACAACGTGAAGGTAAAACAAATAACAATTTCAAATTCTTAAAATACATATTTTCCTACACATTTTTTATAGCATGCGATTTAATTGGGAATGGTGTCGCCGCTATTTTTGGACCAAGTTCAAAGGCAAAGAGCGGCAAGTACATATGTGTGCGTGTGTGTGTGTGTGTATATGAAATTAGTGAACGCATTTACTGTTGGATTTGGAATGGAACTTGTTTATGCTCAGTCACTCTCTCTCAGCCGATCTTACTCTCTGTTATTGTTTTCAGATATTGTGTCTCTTCTTTGCAACAACACCGGCATACCGCAAATACTATTCGACGGTGCCAATGATGAAACGCACGAAGAGAAACTGAACCATCAAATGACTTTGAATGTTTATCCAGAGCAGCTAATACTCTCAAAAGCATATGCTGATATTATAATAAATTATGGGTGGCGTAAATTCACTATAGTCTACGATGCCGATGACGGTGAGAACAGCGAGCGTATTCAAAGTTGGCGCATGTAATCAGTGTTGCCAGAACCCGAGATTTCACCCATATTTTGGGATTCTTGGCACGGTATTTTGAGTATTTGTCAAAAACTGTAAAGTTTTTAATAGTTTGCAACGTGGTTGTTTAGTAAAAAACATAATTATTTTTATGAATCGTTAGACTATGTACTCCGATTTTACTCCAACGAGGACACTATGATTTTGATTACCTTTTGTATTCTGTCATTTCGTTTTTAATAATTTAATTTTTAAAGTTTAAAAAGGTAATCTTGCCTAAAATTGCAAAACACTTGATGAAATCATATTTTTCTTGACGGAGTTTCAAAATAATGTGCACATTTGTGATATAAGAATGATATAAAACCGATTGCGCATTTCCTTGGTCAAAAATGAATTCTACTGTGTACGTTGATCATATCAGACTGTATGCAGCAATGAGATTCTATGCTGCAATGAGACTCTATGCTGCAATGAGACTCTATGCTGCAATGAGACTCTATGCTGCAATGAGACTCTATGCTGCAATCAGACTCTATGCTTCAATCAGACTCTATGCTGCAATCAGACTCTATGCTGCAATCAGACTCTATGCTGCAATCAGACTCTATACTATATTACGTTTTCACTTGACGACGGAGAAAAATATGAAGCAGAGATCCTGTTAGCCAAATGTAAACAAAGTTCTGGTATGACGTAGCCACAAAATGGCGAACCTTCCCAATGGACCGTATAATTGTAAAATGCATTTCTTACTTAAAACTTTTGCATTAAATTTTTGTTCCGGGATTTTTTTATTTTTAAGAAGAAATAAAGAGGGCGCTTCGGTTTGGATGTAAGAGAATGGGATTTTTGATGCTGGGTCCCTGGCAACACTGCTTGTAATATGCATTGAAAGAGTGAAACTCTTTTTACCTTCTTTGCCTATCAAACACTTTATACAGTGTTGCCAAAACAGAGCACTTTCCCACCAAAAAATATTTTTCAGTACAGGGTAGTGCTTTTTTTTTGCAAATTGAAACAATAGTGACAATTGACTTATAACAGTGTTTACGTAGCACAATTTATGACACGTTGGTCAGTGTTCATTTTTGAAAATATCAATTTCTTACTTTAAAATTATATAAGTATTATTAGATATATTATTTTGAATATTTATTTATATCTTTCGAAAACCGGCACAACAAAGTTGAAAACCTTATTAGCATGAAAACCGGCAGCATGTAGGGTGCAAAAGTGCCAAATTCATTAATTTTCTAATGGTTTAATTTTTATTAATAAATAATATATCGTTTTTGTTATTCAAAAATTATATAAGAAGGTGGTACAAAAAATTGGTAAGATGCTATAAAAATCTGGAAGATTTATAAAAGAGGCGTTTTTAGGAGTTTACTGTATTTTGAAATACAAGTTGTGGCAACACTGATTATCATATGCTTTCTGTTTTCACTCTCTCTCTCTCTCTCTCTCTCTCTCTCTCTTATTTTCTCTCACTTTGCAGCATATGCCTCCAAACGCTTGCAAGATTTACTGCAAGTGCGTGATATACACCCTGATATTGTGCGTGTACGTACATTTCAAAGGGGTGATGATTATCGAGTCATGTGGAAGAGCATCATGGGTGAACGTCGCATCGTGTTGGATTGTGCTCCGGAACTGTTGTTGGATGTAATAAATGCATCGCTAGAATTCGATTTGATGGGAGAGTTTAATGTGAGTGCATGATTGATTTTTCGCAATGTGAGTGCAACATCAACTTGCTTGATTTATTGAATTTTCTATGTAGAATCTATTTCTTACTAATCTCGAGTCGCAAAGCGCCAATTGGAAAGAGTTGATGACGAATGAGGAATTTCAAACAAATGTCACCGCAGTGCGTTTGCAATTAAATGACAACATTTTTGTGAGTAAATCATAGTTAAGGTGGATCCAATTGATCGAGTGTGGCACTTTCTTTTTTGTTTTTATACCCTACGCACTCTGTATATGTACAGGGTATATTGGTTTTGATGGAGAAACGGTTGTAGATATGCCGTAAAAATCATGCTCGGTATCAGTTTTCGATGAATGGATTTTCGACAATTGACAGTTTCCTCTGTAAGTCATTCTCGATGCGTTGAAAAAATGTGGGAAACATTGTGACCGGTGAAAGAAACGCTGAAAAGGTTGAAACTCATCACAAAAACTATAAAAATGCAAAATCAATCATAATACATAATTGCAAGTTATTCCCACTTATCTTGAATATGTGAAAGGTAAGAATAGTGCAGTTGATGTGCAAGTCGGTTGTTTATCCGGAAGGAATGCAGTGATGATCAGCAAATTATTCACCAAATTTGGTGGATTTTTAAGTCAACTTAAATCATTAAAGAAGCTAGATGTCATCTGCCTTTGACTTCTCACTTTGATTTACTTCTTTAGCTCTTCTTCTTACGGCTGTAGAAACCCGGAATTACCTGGAAATGGATTTTATCGTGGTCGCTGTGGTGTAGTGGTAGTGTGTTGGACTGCTACGCAGAGTGTCCGGGGTTCGAATCTCGGCACAGGCAAAATCAAAAAGTAGAAAAAAAAATAATTTTTCTACACGGCACCACCTCTTGGCAGGCAATGGCAAACCTACAAGAGTAAAAATTGCTATGAAAAGCTTTTCACTTCGCCGTTCGGAGTCGGCATTAAACTGTAAGTCCCTTCCATTCATGTACAAATATATCACGCACAACATGAGTGGATGCGAAAAGTTCGGCCTAGGCCCTCCATGGGCTGTTGTGCCATTAAAAGTAAGTGCTTCTACATAAATCGTGATTGCACTTGACGCCAGTTTTCAATAATTTTATAGATTTTATCAGCTTTATCAGAGAATGCATCGGCATCTTCACACGATTTCCTTGCTGATCATAGTACTGAACCTCAGATGCAATTTCTTCTGGTATCATTCTTGCTTCATTTTCTATGCGAACTTTCAACTACAATCTTCTCTGAATATGTCATTGAATTCGGTTCCCATCTCGTTATGTAGAAGCACAACAAACACAAATACACCTACACGTTTTGAGTGTGGAATGTAATTACTTGGCTATGGCTCTAATTGCTGAAGGTTTAGTTATGAAGTTTCGATATGAGACCAGTTGTTGTTTTTGAGTGAATGAAGGCAATAAAATTGGAGTTGGAATCTTCGAAGGAAATCTAAACCAATTCACATGTTAACCGTTATCATTTCAAAATGGAATTTTAGACGCAAGTTGACTGAAAGTGGAAATCTAAGTAGGAAAGTATAAAGTACGTTTTGAAGCTAGAGGTTTTTCACACAAAGAAGGATTTGATTTTCAAGATGATTTCCAAATCTTACTTACATCTGTCAATTAAGTAGAACTACCTAGTTCTGTTCTGCCATAAGTTCTGTTACAATTTGAATATAGTGTACAAATTAAAGAAACGAGTTTTTTTAATGTGTTGTAATTTTTATTTTGTTATTAAATTACAGTGTTTCTAAAAATCAACATCTTATTCAAAATGGTTGCCTCTCGCTTTAATGCACACCTTTAGACGATCAGGCCATTGGGCTATAGCGGCACGTATGGTTTCGATGGGTATTGCTGACGCTGCTGAAATAAGAGCTTTCTTAAGACTCTCCAAATTTCGGTGGCGAACTTTGCAGGCCACACCCTCTACACCCTCTGACCACAATTTGTAATCAAGGGGTTTCAAATCTGGGCTTCCCGAGGGCCAATCTTCAGCACTAATAAAGGCTGGAATATTCTGACGTAGCCACTCTTGAGTTGTTTTGGTTTTGTGTGCCGGTGCAGAGTCTTGTTGAAAGACCCAATGCTCTCCATTAAAGAGAAAAGTCTTTCACCACGCTTTCGAAGACATCTTGTTGGTTCCACTTTGGCTCCAGTTTTAACGCCCTTTTTACAAAAATGCAAGGAACTGACGCCTTTATGGGATACTCCCCACCAAACCATACCGGATGTTGGCTGATGACCTCTCTGAACCCTTGGCACAATAAATGTAACTTCTTCAGATGTTCTCGCATAGATTTTGTCGTTTTGCTTAATAAAAACTTCCTCCACCGTAAAAATTTGTTCATTCGTAAAAAGGATATTTTCATGATCGTTTCTTGCGTGCCACTGCAAAAGCTTCTTACTTTCCAATCGTATTTGTTTTAGCCGTGGAGTTAAAAGATGGCCTGTGCACCTGCTAAAGGCCTTCATGTGGAGGTCAGCACGGATTAGTCGTGACATGGATCTGGAAGACATATCCATTTCTCTAGCCATGATCTTTTGCTTTCTTAAGGGATTTCGGCGAATCCGCTCCCGCACAGCTTTTATGGCTCCACTCGTACGAACAACGCGAGGTCGACCACTTCTCACCCGTCTTCCACTTGAGACGATTCGAAGAAACGATCGATGGTACGATAAACAAACATTTTCGATATTTCGAGTCTTTTTATCAACGCTACTTGCGCTATTTCCGCATTTGTGCAATGCAATCACCGCGATGTGATTTTCGTTATTCGCCCCACTCCATATTAATTACGCAAAATTTTAAACCAAGCAGATTTGAATCTGTTTTGCAATAGAACATTGTACCAAAAAATGCGAATAACGGGATCGTACAATTTAAAATTTCAAAGCCTACTATACTACTTTCAAAAGCTTGTAACAGAACTTATGGCAAGACTAGGTATTTATAACTAAAATTCAGTTTTTTAGATCCAAATATGATTATACTATATTTTACTACACAATTGGAAAGAGTTTGGAGGAAATCAATGTTATATAAAGGCAGCTAAGCTAATTCATTTGAAATGAAAGATTTAAAAGTTTATTTGGTAATCAAAATTGAAAGAAATTTGAAAAAGAGTGTACTCAAAATTTGTCAGACTTCATTTTTATTTATACTTAGGTATGGGCGCCTAAATGTGGGCGTTACAAACAAGGGTTACTCGTTCAAAACCAATATACCCTGCAGACACAGTGGCAACCCTCCAGAGTTTCTAAAGTGTTTTTAAAAACCGGTAGAAAAACGAGACTGGATGCGTTACTCCGGTATTGAATTGAAGTTGTAAAGTTGATAGTGAGTAAAGCTCAATTTCTTTCGGTTCTTGGTCACATTAACTTTTAATTTCCCTGTCAACGTAAACTAGAAAGAAATTAAAGATTAGTGGAATATTTCCATTGCGTTTCTTTCTTTTTTGTTACCTTGGAAATTGATTGGCATTTCAGAACGACTCACCACCAGAGCATTTTCCTGGCAAAACGCTGCTTCAAGATTTAATCTTTGACGCCGTGAATGTACTCGCTTTAGCATTACAAGCTGTTACGACGTACAATCCGGTGAGTGTGCCGCGTATGGCTTGTGATTTCAGCGAATATGGCATAGGAAGTATGTGGAATATGGGCGCATACATAAATACAAGAATGAAAGAGGTAAGTTCTTGAGATCTAATCGGTCGGTCTGATTGAAACCATTTTCTTTCTCTTACCCCTTTTTTTTAGGTGTCCGGTGTAAACAACACACTGTTCCGTTCGAGTAATCTGCGATTCGATGAAGATGGATTACGTGTTAATTTCAATATTGAAATTTTTGAGCCTAACTCCAGTTTAGCGATTGCTTCTTGGGATACCAAGGGACAACTGACGCTCATGCACGTCGCAGCTACAGTGACCAAGAAGTTAGTGTATCGTGTGGCGACACGCCTGGGGCACCCCTATTTTATGGAAAAGTAAAAGTTATTCATTTACGAGCATATTTTTATGTTTTTTTAAATACTCAATCATTTTTACACACACACACACACACACACACAGTAAGGCTGCAGTGGAGGCAAATATCACTGGGAATGCACGCTACGAGGGCTACGTTGTTGATGTTATACAAAAACTGTCGGAGAAATGCTTTTTCGAGTATGTTTTTGTGCCGGTGGCAGGTAATGAAATTGGAAAATATAATAAGATTACCAAACAATGGAATGGCATCATCGGTGAGGTTATGAATTATGTAAGTATGTGTGTGGGTGTGGGTGTCGCGGAGTTTTCGCTTGTGACGGCATAGCATAATCTCCATTTTGCTTTCAGGATGCGCACATGGGCATTTGTGATTTGACTATTACACATGAACGCAAAAAAGCGGTGGACTTTACCGCGCCGTTCATGCAATTGGGCATTAGTATTTTAGCTTATAAAGAACCGTACCAGCTGAAGCCGGTACTTGCTTTCCTCCAGCCATTCGCAAATAGTGTTTGGATTTATGTATTGGTCTCCATATTCGTAATGTCCTTTCTGCTCATCATTTTAGCGAGGTATGTATATGTGTTTATATCTACAAATTTATAAATATATTATTTAACTTTTCATTTTATTACTTTCTTTTTGCTCTTTTTTTAATTATTTCAGATTTGCTAGAGATGACTGGGAAAATCCGCATCCGTGTAACAAAGATCCTGAAGTGCTTGAAAATCGCTGGCACATAGCAAATACATATTATTTAT
Organism: Palloptera scutellata; assembly: GCA_958295655.1. NCBI lineage: Eukaryota > Metazoa > Arthropoda > Insecta > Diptera > Pallopteridae > Palloptera > Palloptera scutellata. Next base: position 29,395,801 of record OY282452.1, on the reverse strand, counting down.
CAATGGCTTCCATAATGACAGCTGGTTGTGATATGCTGCCAAGGTAATTAAGATGAAAATTAATTCCGATTGGAAACTATGAGGGTAGATCAATAAGTACCCGTGTGTGAAGACAGGTGGCGTTGCTGAGGGAAGTTGGCATTACCGTCGTGTACTGCCATCTGTCACGCGACACCACACTAAATCAAACTGATTCATAGGTTAGTTTTTATTTGGCAGCCATTAGTATCACACATGTTTCGTGTTTCGCGATAAAATGGAAAAAGAACAATATCGATCCGTAATTCGCTTTTTATTTTTGGATGGAACCACATGCGAAGAAATAAAAGCGAAGTTGGATGCTGTCTATGGGGACCCTTCACCATCTATGACAACCGTAAGATATCGGTTCAACGAATTTAAACGTGGTCGTACATCTGTTTTTGATGAAGAGCGCCCAGGTCGCCCGGCAGACGTGGTTACCGCGTACATCGTTGAAAAGGTCCACGACATGATTCTCGCTGATCGCCGAACGAAAGTGCGCCAAGTAGCAGAGGCCGTAGGAGTGTCGTACGGTACGGTAATTAATATTTTACATGATAGGTTAACCATGAAAAAGGCTTCGGCCCGATGGGTGCCACGATTGTTTACGGTGGACAACAAGCGGACATGGAATTATCGCGGCCAAATTGCATGAATTGAACTACGAATTGCTGACGCACCCACCGTACTCGCCCGACTTGGCTTCCTGCGACTTCTTTCTGTTCCCCAACATGAAATCGTGGCTCGGGGGAAAAAATTCAGCTCAAACGAGGAGGTTATCGTCGAGACAGACACGCATTTTGAAGAGTTTGACAAATCGTAGTTTTAGGAGTGGTTAAAAAAATGACAGAAACGGTGGGAAAAGTGCATTGTACTAAAATTAGATTACGTTGAAAAATAGAAAAAAAAATTTGTGTAAAACTTGCCTCTTCATTCCTAACACGGGTACTTATTGATCTACCCTCGTACTTATGTGAAAAATACAACGAATTGAATACAAGAATTGAATTTTTCTCTCAATTCTCTAGCATGAGACATACTCGTACGCATACATGCACATTTCTTTAATGAAGGAGAGTGACCTATTTTATTTTCACTTCTCTAATCGAGATTCTTTTTCTCATTTGCTCTTTCTTCAGTTACTGGAGCTTATTTGATCTGTATCTGTATTTCTGCCCGAAACATACATTCTTCTTCAATCCGACGGTATACTAAGTATTTGTGTCAATCGGATTAAAATTTTATTGATTTGCTTGCGATATACTTACTTACTTACTTAGCTGGCTTGCGATATACTTATATCAATTTTTCAAACTTTTTGAAATTCACCCATTTTCAGTTACTCAATTGAGATTAGCAAAATTTTTATGGAAATGAATATAAACATGTGAATATGAAGCACATAGGGTCCTCATTTTTCCTCCGATTTTATTTCATAGCTTTATTTCTGTCTTATTTCATTCACATATTTATTATAGAATTAATTATCTTTGATATGTAATCTGAAAAATAATCGTTTAGCCGGAGTTATCGACAACAATCGATTATTTAAAAGAATGAAGTTTCATCAAAAGGTGGGTTTCAAACGGTAGCAAAGTTTATTGGTAGAATGTGGTGTAAAAAATGTTTACAGTGTGGTGAAAAAATCACGATTTTGTTCCGTGCCAAACGGTATAAAAGTACTGGAGTAAATTTTGGCAGTAAGGGCTGGCAAAGAAAGCAATGACGCATAGTTGCACATAAAACTAATAATTAATAAATAATTGAATAAAAAACTATGAATGCAATATTTCGAAAAAAAATGTACTGTAATGATTGCAATTTTATTAGAAGTGAAATCGAGGGAAGAATGAATCGACTATTGTGTCAGCTGAAATTCAATTTAATGTCATGAATATTTGTCCTTTTCTTATTTTTAGGCCAAATTTGCGTATTTTTGTTTGCTTCTCTGTTGCGCTAGTGATAATTATGGTATACTACTGTGGGCAAAAGTTAGTAAGACTTTGTTCATAATTTCAAATTTTTTTATTCATTCTTCCAAATCTATTCGTCCCCTTCAAAGTAATCCCCCCCGGCCCCAATCCACTTGTGCCAACGTTTTTTCCAATTCTCGAAACAGTTGTTAAAGTCAATTTCCGGAATAGCCTTCAATGCGCTTAGCGATTCAGGTTTAATGTCTTCAATTGACTCAAAACGGTGTCCACGAAGCGGTTTTTTGAGTTTAAATCGCCGAATGCACTTTTTGTACTTCAGAAAGACAAGCGTATACTAAACACTAATGATTATTTTGATGTGACATTTGGCACAGATGTCACCGACAGATGTCATTACCAACCTTAAAAAAATAATATTTTGATGAATGGGTTTCCGCGCGAAATTTAAATTAAAAAGTCTTACTAACTTTTTCCCACAGTAGTATTCACCTCGAAAGTGTCAAAAATCTAGAGTGCTTTGAAAAATATCAAACTCTGACATTGTTCTTCTTGCCTAGGCTGGGATTCCCTACTCAAAACATTAAATTTAAGGGACTACACTGATTAATATACGAAATATAGCCAGAAAATGCGGCACTTTTTTGAAACTCATATAAAGGGTGTTTTTTTTTAGAAGTGTACTTTTCAATCTGGCAATACTTTTTTCGGAGTTGGTCTTGTTGACAGCTGTCACTTGATTTATGCTCAGTTTGGTTTGCCGTTTCATAAAGAATAGACTTACTCCTGAACAACGTTTGCAAATCGTGCAAATTTATTACCAAAATAATGTTTCGGTCATGCAACACATCGCGCGTTTCGTCAAATATTCGGTCGACATAATCGCCCAGCAGAGTCGGTAATTTGAGCACCCATGGATCGGTTTCGCACCACGTTTACTCTAGTGGATAATGCGCATCCTCAGAGACGCCGTACAAAGACGCTTGGTTTGCGATCTTACAAAATCCAACTTGTGCAAGAATTGAAGCCGAACGACCATCAAGCGCGTCGCACGTTCGGTGAATGGGCCCAAAACGAGATGGCTACCGATCCCGATTTTCACAAGAAAATTTTGTTCAGCGATGAAGCTCACTTTTGGTTGAATGGGTACGTTAATAAGCAAAATTGTCGCATTTGGAGTGATCATAATCCAGAAGCCATTGTTGAGACGCCGTTACATCTTTTCATCCTCAAAAAGTCACTGTTTGGTGTGCTCTATGGGCAGAGGGAATCATTGGTTCATATTTCTTCAAAGATGAAGCCGGTCATAATGTTATAGTCATGTTACAGGGGAACACTATAGAGCCATGATTAATGACTTTTTCGTGACTGAATTGGAGGATGTTGATTGGGACGACCTTTGGTTCCAACTAGACGGCGCTACAGCCATACAGCCAACGAAACAATCCCAAACAATATACTGAAGGAAACTTTTGGTGAGCGCATTATCTCGCGTCGTGGGCCTGTGGCGTGGCCTCCAAGATTGTGAGATTTAACACCGCTGGACTCTTTTTTGTGGGGTTATGTGAAGTCGCTTGTCTACGCAGATAAGCCCGACACGATTGACGCCTTGGAAGAGAATATTCGGCTCGTTATTACTGACAAACGGCCCCAATTGCTGCAAAAAGTGGTCAAAAATTGGGCGTCTCGGTTGGAATTTATTCGAACCAGACGCCGCGGCGGCCACTTGCCCGAAATCGTTTTCAAAACATAACGGCAAATCCTTATCTTTATAATAAATCTAAATTCTTGACCATGGTCGCTGTGGCGTAGTGGTAGAGCGTTGAACTGTTACGCAGAGTGTCCGGGGTTCGAATCTCGGCACAGGCAAATTCCAAAAGTAGAAAAAAAATAATTTTTGAGTGGATGCGAAGAGCTCGGCCTAGGCCCTCCATGGGCTGTTGTGCCATTAAAAGTAATAGTAAGTCTTGGCCATAACATTAAATTATATGCATTTACTGTCTTCTTGGAAACCACCCTTCTAAAAAAAATACCCTGTACAAATCATTTTCCGCGTTTAAAGAAACAATTTCGTATGGGTAAAATGAACTAATTTCTTGATTTACACCTTCTCTGCTGTTCCATTTTTTCCAAAGCATTTGAAGCTCATAAATTCTTTTAAAAATTATCATAGAGGGTAAATAGCTTGAAACAATGATAAACTTTTTTTTTGGAGAAAATATTCCTCATACTAACACAAAGTAGGCCCATAACAATTTCATCCTGACTCACCGAACCGCAGAAAATGTGTTATACGAGTAAAGAAGGATGAAAGATTGGTGTTGAAACAAAAAAAAAATTTTATTTAATAAACCTGAATTCCAACAGTAAATTGTTAGAGGAGTGTATTCTTTAAAAAAATCATTCATTCATTGTCGAAGATAAATCGATTTTTGTTTTAAAAATGAGGAGAATTTGACAGATGCTTTCTACGGGACTTGCAAATATGAAGTCCGAAATATCCCTCGAAATCTTGGACAGTTGGGCACCCTAGCCTAAACCGAGCTTTTCGATTTTTCGAATTCACATTGTGTGAGCTATATTTTTACAGGGTCCTACAGTTTTATACTACATAAGCTTTTTGGTAGTGAAATGTTTTTCTTAAGCGAATTTTTCTCGCTTGTTTTGATAAAAATAAATTAAAGAAAAGTTTTGGAATTATCGACAATTACCGTTAAATCGCTGCTATTGTCGATATTGAACGATATCATTGCTTGTCGATAACACCGATAATTGTCGAGCCAAATTCGAATCCCTATTACAATAATATTTTTTACTCTTCCTTCCCGTTCTTCCCGCCTTCTCACTTTCACTTTTTCTTTTTTCTTTTTCCCATTTAACAGAAGTGTCCAGGTCCGTTTTCTCACCAGCATGTGGTGGATATTTGCCATTATTATTGCCAATTCGTATACAGCAAATCTGGCTGCATTCTTAACACAAAACCAAATGGATAGCTCAATTAAGGATATCAAAGATTTAGCCGAACAAGATAAAATTCAATTTGGCACCATCAAAGATGGTAGCACGTACACGTTCTTCGCCGAAAGTAATGAGACCACATATCGCTTGGCCTTCAATTTAATGAATACTGCCGATCCGCCTGCGTATACGACAAGCAATGATGCTGGCGTCGATCGTGTTAAGAAAAGTAAAGGGAAATATATGTTTCTGATGGAGACGACCACTTTGGAGTTTCAAGTGCGACGCAATTGTGATTTAAGGGCAGTGGGTGAAAAGTTCAGTGAAAAACATTATGCAATTGCGGTGCCATTGGGTGAGTTGAGACACAAAGAAAAAAAAAACCAAAAATTATAAATATAAATATAATAAAACATAAATACAAAATAGAAGAAAAGTAATTCACAAGGTGTCATATTCAATGTCGTATCCTGTGACCTGTGTACTGCCGTAAATTCTCTAATTTTGCATAACAAGTTTTACAACACTATAGTATGATACGACACCTTCCAAATCACCTAATCGATTCAATTTTTGACCTTTCTTTTTTTGTTTTCTCCTGATATACTAGATGCACCCTATCGTTCCAACCTCAGTGTTGGCATATTGGATCTTAGCGAGCAAGGTATACTTTATAAGATAAAGGCAAAGTGGTGGGAAAAACCAGAGGATAAGGAGGAGTGTCCCGAGGAGGTTGATAGTGAATTGGAAGCGAAACTGACGGTGGATGAAGTACGCGGCATATTTTATACGCTCTTCGTGGGTATTGCAATTGCCTATGTATTTGGCATTGTGGAATTTTGCTTGCATGTTCAGCAGGTGGCGGTGCAGGAGAAGGTGAGTAGAGATCAATCATGATATAATACAGATAGAATACATGATTAGGCATTGCGCAGGTTCGCCATTTTTCGCATATTTGTCATACCAGAACTTTGCTTAAATTCAGCTTAGCAAATTCTCTTGTTCTTATTTCTCATCGTTAAGTGCAAAACGGAGTAGATTTCATTTTTTACCAAGCAATCTGTTTAAGCCACCCTAGTGCACCTTTTCTTTCCTATTCATTTTCTCTAAATTTGTTTCTTTTCGTTCTATTTCTTTTCTTGCTATTGCTTTCTCTTAGTTCTTCTCTAGAACACTTTCACACCGGGTCGGTTGGGCTCTTCAATATTGTACAATTAATTGTACAATTTTTCATTTTAATAAATGTTGTATTAATTTTTCCATTCTCTTGATTTTACGAAGGTAATATGGAGCTGCGTTCTCTATTTTCGGGTTAATCACACAATTGTTTCCACTCAAATCATTCTCTTACATAGAGAGAGTGCACTATAGATTTGTTACTCTCACAATTTAAGAGGCTGAATGAAGTTGTTATAATAAACAAAGTAAATAAAGAGTAAAAAAGTAGAAGTAAAGAGTAAATCAAGTTTCATAGATTATTGTATGACATCACACTGTGAAGTCAAGCCCACACTAAAGAGTGGGAAAACTTCATATAAAAAAAAAAAGTAGCAGAGAGTACGATACTGCGACACTCTATTGGTGAATATGTCTTAGCCTGGCTATACACACGCCGATATTTTTGTTTTCTCTCATTTGTCTCTCTTCGGTATGGTGCGAGGCAGAACCATTCTTTCTCCTTTCGTGTTCTGCCACTTTTACCAACAAACAAAATGTCACCGTGAAAATCTCGGGGTGTGTAAATCCTGGCTTATTAATCAAATGGGTATTGATTTCAATTCTTAGCATAATATGTTTCTCTTCTTTCTTTCCAGCTGACATTCAAGCAAGCATTTGTCTACGAAATGAAATTTGTTCTGTGCATTTGGAACAATAAGAAGCCAATAACGTGTACGCCCACCGCCAGCCTTAAATCTTCGTCAGAAAAAACGGTCAAGTCCTCAAAGAAGAATCCTTCATCCAGTCCCTTAGAAGAAATGCGCACCATGCAGCATATAAAAAATGAGGACAGTGGCGAGCTAATGCTCATAAATGATGCCAAACTATAACAAGAAAATTATTTAAAAAAAATTAAATGGCCTTACAATTCAGACATATTTTAATAAAACCAAAGAAAGAGAACATCAAGAGTTACGTAAAGCGAAAGGAGAAGCTAATCTTTTCGAAAGCAGCAGCAAATCTCTAAATCGAGATTTTGATTTACATATTTGTTTACTTATTCACACTCGTATGTATAGGAAATGATATGTGAATAGTAAATCTTGGCCAACAAAATTAAACTGCAAATGTTTTCGTCTTTTTTCTCACTTTTTTTCTCACTTTTTTGTATTTATTTTTATTAAATTTCCTATAACTACAAATAAAAACTTGGCAAGCCTTTAACTGCAAATAAAAACAAGACTAGAGCTGATAGTAGCAGCAGTGCAATTTTTCTGGCCAGTTGATAGTTTAGAGTTTGAAGTTGCTTGGTCCTTGGTCCTTGGTCGCAGTGTCGCAAATTATGACACACTGCATAAATGTATGAAGTGTTTTGCTGCCACTGCCACTGCCGCTATTCAACTTCAGCCATCGATGTGTTCGTTATTACAAACATTTATATTGTTTTTATTATCCTCAAACTGACAATATCGTAAATCCTGGCACATCCTCACACATGCACGCTCACATACCATACAAACATAGATCGAAACATATGTACATATGTATTTTCCGTGTACTACTAATATTGCTTTTATTTTATTTAATGTTTTTTATTTCTTTTGTCTTGTGTGTGCACATATTTTTGTTTGGAAAATATTTTGCCGCATCGTAGCATCATAATAAAAATGTCCCTTAGATTTTATTTGATTGTTTTTGGAAATATACGTTTTTTTTTTTTTTGGTTGATTGTTGTTGTGTCTTCGTAAAACACACATTTTCTCTCTCTATCTCGCTTTCTCTCATGCCACAATACAAAGTAGTAATAAAGTGCGATTTCGATTTGACACTTTGCCAAGTACTTGAAATTTTGTACATAAATTTCTGTTACATACAGTGTCGGACAATAAAAATGGGAACACAAACGTCTCCTTACTGAAAAACCAAAAACCTTCAAAAAATACTTCTCTAGGATTATGATAAATTTAAAAGGTATTTAATTTTATTCATTTATTCCATAAGTTTAATTTTTACTGAAAACAAAAACATCAAAATCAATTCAGTGCAAAAAAAGAAATTTAAAAGTTATACATAAAATCACATTTCAAAAGGACAAACAAAAATAAGAAGACTTCAATTAAAAAAAAAAGAATTTATAAAATATTGACTCAAATTGTTTTTTACTTTTACTTTTAATGGCACAACAGCCCATGGAGGGCCTAGGCCGAGCTTTTCGCATCCACTCATGTTGTGCATGTTATATGGAAGGGACCTACAGTTTTATGCCGAATCCGAACGGCGAAGTGAAAAGCTTTTCATAGCAATTTTTACTCTTGTAGGTTTGCCATTGCCTGCCAAGAGGTGGTGCTGTGTAGAAAAATTATTTTTTCTACTTTTTGATTTTGCCTGTGCCAAGATTCGAACCCCGACATTCTGCGTAGCAGCCCAACGCACTACTACTACGCCACAGCGACCACAATGTTCACTAATGCTAATATTTTGTGGAATAGCCTTTGTTAGTTAAAACCGCCTTACACCTTCTAGGCATTGATTCCACCAGAGACGCGCAAGTAGCCTGGCGTATGGAATACCACGCTCTTTCAATGCTTTGCCACAATTCGTCTTTGTTTTTAGCTCTGATACTGCCAATCTTCTCTTTGACAATATTCCACAAGTTCTCGATTGGATTAAGGTCAGGAGATTGTGAAGGACAGGTCATAACGGGAATTCCATTATGGGAAACCCAATCTAGCGCAAGGATTGAGGTGTACTTTGGGTCGTTATCCTGTTGCATTTACCATTTCAGGGGCATTTCCCATTCAGCATATGGAAGCATCACCTCCATGATGGATGTTTACGTAAAGAAATCTGTCCATCGTTTCTTTTATCCAATAAGTACAGAGGGCCCACCACACCATACCAAGAGAAGCATCCCCCATGATGCTTCCCCATGATGCTTCCACCTCCGTGCTTAGACGATTTCCTAGTATATTTTGAGCTCAATTCTGCATTTTTCGGTCGTCCAATCCAACGTTTGCCATCACTTCCAACAAGATTCACCTTGCTTTCGTCTGTCCATGATACGTTAGACCATTTTTTTGCATTAATTGAACCATCCCACATGTGCGCTTTAGCGAACTCTATGGGACATTTTCGATGTCTTTGTGTCAATATGGGTACTTTTCGTGCTGTTCTCCCATACATTTTTTTTCCACCAAACGACTCTTTACTGACCGAGCACAAATTTGAACCCCTGTCTCCCCTCTAATTGCGGCAGCTGCCTTAAATGAATCGCGTGCCGCCAACATTTTTATGCGATTGTCATCTGCACTTGTGGTTTTGCGGGGGGCCTACCTCTCTTGCAACGAAATTTGTGAGGTAATAAAGATTGGTAGACAAATGTCGAGGATCTGCTAATAGTTTTAGCTATTTGGCGGATACTTTGTCCCTCATTTCGCAGTTTTTCCACCAAATCACGCTCCTCCTTGCTACAGTGCTTTGCTCGACCCATCTTTCCGTGACATTACGGAATAGTTTACATTTAATTTGTTGAATTACCCTCAATGCTACCATTTAAATGCTGACCAGTACAAATTATAAACAAATTTAAGTTTTCTTTTTAAAATGTAAATTTTTTCGTCTGCTGTTCTTATTGGATTGTCCGCCTTCGAATGCTTTGCTTCAACTTTTTTGTTTGGGAATCCCAAAAAAATATTTAAATGTTTCTTCTCTATTTAAAAGAAACATGCCATAAGCAGTCCGATAAACGATCAATAGAAGTTTTGTTGTCCAAGGTGTTCTCATTTGATTGTCCGACACTGTAAATAGTTATTGTGTATGTTTGTGGTATGTGTGTTTATATGTACGTGTGTGTGTTCTTTTAGAGAATAGTTCCACTTCCAATAGTATTACATAACCTTAAAAGAGTTTAGATTATGGTAATTAGTTTTTCGGTATAAGGAGTGAGATCAGAAAAATCTTAACATATAAAAAACTCAATAATTTTTAAACGGTTGATCTTAGAGTTTTGATTTTTTTTTTATTTAATTGATAATATTTTACAAATTACAGAAAAATATAACTTTTATAGTTCTAACCACTATTTAGGAACTCGTGAACCTTTTTTGGTAAGCCTTCCATTAGAGATTTGATAGTTGTTTCAGACACCTTTTTGAAGCAGTTTGCCCTTCTCCTCTTAAAATCTTCGATATTTGGGACACCTTTTTTGTGCTCTTAAAGTTTGTTTTCACAAGAGCCCAATATCTCTCCACTGGTCTTAGCTCCGGACAATTTCGAGGATTGGCCTCTCTTAGCACAAAAATTATGTTATTACTTTGGTACTACTCCAGAGCTTTCTTTCCGTAGTGATATGATGCCAAATCGGGCCAAAAATATGTGGACACATTGTGCCCTCTTATGAAAGGAAGAAGCCTTTTTTCAAATATTCTTTTATGTATAACAAATGACTTGCTTCTTTTGCCGCAACTGCATATAGCTTGCCATACCAGGAATTTTGTTTTAGAAAATTTTGTCTGCTTTTGGATTCTAAATTGTTGTTCGACATTTCCTCTAGCATCAGCAACATAAACATGTTGACCCGGGCAGCTTCCGGGTCAACGTTTCGTCGTCCATTATGCAACAGGAATAATTTTGCATGAAATTCGCGTTTAATTTCCGAGACCTACTTTTGGCGTCTAAATTTCTTGCAGCATTCCTGTCTTGAACTTTTTGGACTTTGTATGATTTCAAACCTGCATTGGCTTTCACTTTTCAGAGCACTGGGCTAACCGGGCAGCTTTTCTAGCAGATGTGTTTGGAGATCTTTTCAATATGCTTTCTATTTTCTTGGCTTTCCCAATATCATGATTTCTGATTGACATTGATTTCTTCCCGAACCAGGTTTCCTATCTATGGTCAAATTCTCCTGAAACTGTTTAATAACATTGGAAACAGTTTGACGGCAGACCTTCAATTCTTTGGCCAATTTTTTTAGGACCAATTTGGATTTTTTTTTGAAAATTTTTAATAATTTTAAAACGTACTTCTTTGCCTCTCTTCACTCATTTTGATCAAACTCACAATAAATCAACATGTTTGTCATTAAAAATAATAACTGACATATTTTTCAAAGATAACTAGATCAAAGAAATTTTTAAATTTTACAGCCAAAAAAAATTATTAGGTAAAATATGTGTTAAGATTTTTTCAATCTCATTCCTTATGTTTTTCTCTCACTCTCTCAATTAGTTATTATAGGTAAGGGGAATTTGTCGAAATTGTGTCGAACTTCGTTCATCTTTTTTTTTTTTTATGTGAGAGAGTTAAAATCTTTACGTTCAGCGTTTGGTTAATCTAGAAAAAATTGCGGTACTCAGTGTCGTACTCAGTGTCGTACTCAGTGTCTTACTCAGTGTCGTACTCAGTGTCGTACTTAGTGTCGTACCCAGTGTCATACTCAGTGTCGTACTCAGTGTCGTACTCAGTGTCGTACTCAGTGTCGTACTCAGTGTCGTACTCAGTGTCGTACTCACTGTCGTACTCAGTGTCGTACTCAGTGTCTTAATCAGTGTCTTACTCAGTGTCGTACTCAGTGTCATACTCACTGTCGTACTCAGTGTCGTACTCAGTGTCGTACTCAGTGTCGTACTCAGTGTCGTGCTCAGTGTCGTACTCAGTGTCGTACTCAGTGTCGTGCTCAGTGTCGTACTCAGTGTCGTACTCAGTGTCGTACTAAGTGTCGTACTCAGTGTCGTACTCAGTGTCGTATCCAGTGTCGTACTCAGTGTCGTACTCAGTGTCGTATCCTCTCAAATCCCATATGTTCTCTAATTTTTCATAAAAAATTTTACAACATTATATCAATAGGTTCAGGTACGGCATGCAACTTGGGAATCACCGCTTTCGTTTCCCCTCCTTCCTCGAAAAACACAATCGGTATATATGATATATGATCAAAGAAAATAAACATGCTCTTTGGCTTTTTTACTTTCTTGTTCTCTTGATATCTTCTTTTCAACTACTCCTCTCATTTACAATAAATAGTCACAATGGCAATTGGTTTTTAATAAACAAAGAACTTGCTTTTGATTACTCGGATGTGGTTACGAGTTTTCTCTTTTCTTTTATTCTCATTCATTTTATTGTACTTATGTGAGTCCCCTTTCGTCTCGGGCCACTCATGACCGATTCATTGTGCGAGTGTCTCACTCTCTTCGGTTTTTGTTTATGTGAAACAGTTAAAGAACAGAAAAACTTCATTTATTAAAACAAAAACCAAAATTAGAAGAGAGTATGACAATCGGACGGTGAGTCTTCCTTAACTTCCCACAATCATCAAGAACTAAAGTCAGGAAGCTCTTTAAATTTACCCCTTAGATTATTACCAGTGAAATACTGAGAAATGCAAGAATTCCGCTCAATTGTAGTTTTCGTTTCAACTAGTTTTAAATTCAAACGAATTTCTGCAGTTTTTAACTTTAACAATAATTTGAAATAGTAGAAAAGTCAGAAATCAAAACGAAAGAGAGTGAAAAACTAAATTCATTACTTCAGATGAGCGTTAAAAATTGCTGCGAGCGTAATTTCATTCGCCCATTGAATTTCTTTCTGCTGCCGTCCTCTTCCTCGCTTTCGTGGTGGTCATTTCTGTACGAGAAATGACAATTGACAGTTGCGTTTGCTGCTGTTGCATTTCTTAAATCAGTCAAATGTGAAATGTGAGCTTATTGACATTTTATTCCTTAAGTGTTTTTCGTCTTCGTCTGATTTTCTTGTTCAACAAAAAAATGAGTGGGAAAAATGGAAGGCATTGAACCTCTTGGTTGATCTTCAAATTCAAATGATGCTTTATTAGGGGGTTTCCGAGCAGTGGCTCAAACAATTTCTTATGAAGTTAGATTAGCTTTGATTTTGTTAACTTTTATTCTTTTAATTGGGAGTTCAAATATTTTAGGATTTTATAATTATCAATTTATTAAAGAACTTTTGACACAGACACAAATACATACATACATATGTATGTTCATACATACTTAGTATGCACATACCTGAGTACATATACTAGGAGATACAGCGGTTGCGAAAGACGAGGAGCGGGGAGTTCCTTCAAACATATTATTTAAATTTTGAATTAACGATCTTTCTTGAATTTAGTTTTGACTTCTGGTCTGAGTTTGATCGATTTTTCGCTTGAATTTCGTTTGTTGTTGTTGATTCAATGATCAATGTTTGCATATGGAATTAGACTGGATTTTGATTTAGATATTTATCGGATAATTTTCCTATAATTGCGCTCTCCAAACCCAAATCCTAGATGGTGGACTGAATTACTTGTTTTCTCCAATAAGTATATCAATATCCGAAGAAAGTAATTCGAATATCAGTAAAAGTTTATAACGCTGCTTGAAGTCTTGAGTGAATGCTTCTGTGTGTGTGTATGTGTGTATCAAAATGAGAACTTCAAAAGAGCGTAGTGGATGGATGGACTTAGTCGCATTCTCTCTGCCTTCGCCTTCTGCTCTTGTGTGCTCGTACAGTTATTTGCTCGCGGCTGTTTGCTGTAGCGTATTGTGAAGCGCGTGAATTCCATTACATTCGTTACACTTCAATATGACATGCTCGTACACATTCACTACTACTACTACATACTCACTCGTACTGCATTTATGTACGAGTATGTTAACTACCACGATATGTTTCTCATTTTAATTCATTCCTTTCGAGTTTCAGCGGCAACCTCTGAAGTTTTTTCCACTTGAGATCATTGTTCACAACAACATTTCAGTTTTCAAGTGTGCAACGAAGATTTTGCTTACACACACAGACACAAAGAGGGAAAGGCAGAAAGAGAAAAATATGTGGCTGCAACAAGAATGAAAATGAAAATGAAAATAAGAAACAAAAATCGTTATTCAATTCGCTACGCAATGCAACGTATACCATACATATGTACACTGTCAAGCGTTTTCAATAACGTCCGCTTGATGGCGCCATCAACAAGCTCAGACAAACACACACACACACACATTCAGCGCGTGAGACTGAGTGAGTGAGAGTGAGAGTGAATGCGCGAGCGACACATACAATCCATTGCCGCAGAGAGCGGCAGCTTGTTGTTGTTGTGTTGTATTGGCTTTTTGCCTGCCAGCCTTCCATGTGCGGTTAATTCAATATTTGTGGCCAGCGAAGCGTTTAGCCTCATTCTTAAATGAAGTTATTCAATCGTCGTCATTCGATGATGGAAAATACGAGCGAGTAAGAATTTGCAATAATAAATAACACAGAGTGAAATTGCTTCCGTTAGCGATTTTCTTTCGACATAATCACACATACACACACACACACAGACACACCTACACAAATAATTCATAGCCTTAGGTAAATTTTAATCAATCTTTCTGTGCATAAGTGCAAACTGAGAAATGCCTATAGCCAATTCGATTCGATTCGATTCGATTCAATGCAGAGCTGAATTTAATTACATTTCAAGCATAAATGTGATTGCATGCAACATAATACACTCGTAATGACAAAGAGCTGTGGCAGTAGCGGCAATACATAGCAGAAGTAGGTACAAGTCGAACCAACAACAACTACAACATATTGCTTGCATATTCACAAAAGAAAAGGATGCGATTGTGATTTGCCGAAATTGACTTTACTTCACATCAAGATGATTGATGGTTTTGTCGTCATCGGCATGGCCTCATCGTCATCGTCATCATCATCATCATCATCATCATCATCATCATCATCATCATCATCACGATTGCTGTTTGCTCTTTCATTTTGTACATTCACTCAGTCATGCCAATATTGTTGTTGGCGTTTTCGTCGTCATTACTATTATTAACTACCACTACTACACACAAGTGCTGCCATTCACTTTAACTTTAGCTACCCACTTACGCTTCTCGCCCCCCTCCTTGTTGTTGCCGCTGCCGAAACGTCCGCCGTCAACGCCGTCATCGCCGTCATCGCTTTAGCTGCCACATGGAATTGCTTGTCATTGCTACTGCTACTGCCTTTTTATATACGAGCAAACACAAATAACTTCACATATGCATCAAACTCTTCCTCTTAAGGATTCAAAATTCACTTAAAATCAAATATGACTGTATGTGTAATATCAACAACAGAACGAGTAGCGGCAACAACTACAACAACAACAACTACTACTTAACGAAACATGATGACTCAATGCCATTAAATTTCGATATTATCAAGTAAAGTACATACTTTTGTACATTAAATGATAGCAGCAATAGAAAGTAGCAGCAACAACAATGAAAGGGGCAACAGAAGCAACAGCAGCAGCAGCAAACGGCTAAACTCTGCCACAATCCATCGAAGTTATTGTTTTCATACTTTCAACACTGTACACTGAGTAAAGCGAAGTTTAGTTTCTCTAGGCACAGATTATTTCATTTGAGGACCTAGCAGATTCAAAATGGAATGCGCTTTAGTCTGCAAAGCGATTAACACTGAAGTTCAAAGGTGCAATGTACTTCGTTTCAAAGGGGAGAACGGGGGGCAGGGGGGTGGGGCATTCCCTAAACTTGCTTATGCTTCAACTCATTCGTAGCTTTAAGTCCATCCGAAATCCGAAGTTTCAGCAAACTCATTTAGGATCATTAGTTAGGGTTAGCCAAAGCATTTTTAAAAAAGTTCATAGTAATTCCAAGTATTTCTAAAAAATTTTAGCTAGTATTTTATACAAATTCCAAATATTTTCAAGTGTCTTTGAGTATTTCAAAGTATTTTGTAGTCTTTACTGTATTTTAAAGTATTTTGTAGTATTTGAAAGTATTTTATAGTATTTTCCAGTATTTAGAGAATTTTGCAAAATTTTTAAAGTATCTTCAAGAGTTGTAAAAAATTTTTAGCATTTGCAGTATCTCAAAGTACTCGTATTTCTTAGTATTTTCAAATACTGTCTAATACTTTTAAGTATCTTCAATTTGTAAGTAAGTTTTCAAGGATCTTCAACTACTTTCTAGTATTTTTCAAATATTTTGTATTATTTTCAAACACTTCAAGTATTTTTTACAGCTCAGCTGTACGCTGACACTGACATAGTCAAGCGTATAAAACTCCAGCGGCTTCGCTGGCTGGGTCATGTTGAGCGAATGGAAGAAAGCGCTCCGGCTAGAAGGGTGTTTTATTCAAACCACGGTGGCGGAACACGCAGGAGGGGACGTCCTAATCTCCGTTGGAAAGACCAGGTGCAGGGCAACCTGACTGCACTTGGTCTTATCGCGCATAGCAGAGGCGACTCGCGAAGCTTTGTAGAGGCGGCCAAGACCGATCATCGGTTGTAGTGCCAGTTAAGTAACTAAGTCAAGTATTTTCTACATTTTTCAACTATTTTCCATATTCTTTTAAATATTATTTAGTATTTTCAACTGTTTCTAATTATTCTAACGAATTTTCAATTATTTCTAAGTAAATATATTCCAAGTAATTTCTAGTATTTTTTAGCACTTTCTAATTATTTCAAGTATCTACTAGCATTTTCTCGTGTTTCTTCAAGTGTATTCAAATATTTTATAGAAACTTCAAGTCCATATTTTTAACTATTTTCCAGGCATTTTTATTATTTTAGGGTATTTTTTAACGTTTTTAAGTATCAGCTAGTATTA